>JACEIK010006323.1:9991-37231 GCA_018107945.1 Datura stramonium | reverse complement strand
GTGTAATAGTAGCTTCAGTCAATGTGTTATGGCGGAATCAACATTTTGAAGGAGCTACATGGGAAGCCGAAGCAAATATGATGGCTAGATACCCACATTTATTCTCTACCGGCTAAGTTTCAGCTTGAGGTATCAGTTTTTCTCTCATACTCTATTTAGTTTTCATGTTCAGTTCATGTTCCCAAGTTTCTTAAATGTATATGGATGTATGGATGATTCGTGAATTTAGTTCAGCAATGTAGTTTGAATCGGAGGTAGTCATTTCGTTAGTTTCGGCTTAAGTGATCAGCATTTGAATATGATGATTGTGTTTCTCTGCTTTTCTGTATGTTTTCAAACATTCGAGGATGAATGTTCCCAAGGGGGAGATATTGTTACACCCCGGAAGCCGAAAGATCAGACCCGGGAGTTGAAATGGAGCAAAACCTTAAAATATGGCATCAGGCACAGAACAAGTCGTGAGGAGACCCATGAGAGCAGCCCACGAGTCGTGATGTCACTCGTGGGGAGGCCCAGGTGATGAGTTTGCAGTTTGGGAAATAGGATCCCCACGGGCGTGACCACGACTCATGTTTAGGCCCCACGAGTCGCTAGGTCATTCATGGGGAATGGTGTTTGAGTAAATAGGAGAATAGAGATAGTGAACTTAATAGGAGGACCCCACGAGTTATGGTCAGTCCCCACGATTCGTGGGGTGAGTCGTGGCCAAGCAGGGAATAATTTTATTGAGAATGAGGTAGTGTACATCACGGATGGTGACCACGAGTCGTGGTCACCGGGTAACGAGTTGTTATGTCTTCCGTTATGAGCCATGAACACTTGAGAAGCAGTGAACCTCACGAACGACTCCACGTGTTGTGTCCTTTGAAGACGAGTCATTAGGTCCCTCGTTGGGACCATTTTCCAGTTATTTTTTGCGAATTTAGTAAGGACATTTTCGTATTTCCTAAGATCCTAAGGCCTAAACTACATTGTTTTTAGTTATGAATGATGACTTTTAAAGGGGTTAAGTTCATTTTAGGTCTTATTCATTCATGCATGCAAGGTAGAAGGTGAGAAAGGGTGATCAAGCTTAGTGTTCCTCAATTTCTCTTCAATTTCTTCTTGGGCTATCAAAGAAGTGTAAGAATCAGCTACAAAAAGGTATGTAGGGTTACGAATGGGTGATTCCTTTCAGACCCATGCCCAATCCATCTCTAAATCATGAGATTTCTATGTCTAATCTATGAGATTTTAACCCAATGCATGAATTTCCTAATTCTCTACGTGGGTATGATTTAAATATGTTCCTACTACTGAATTATGAAGCATGGACAGGTTTTATATTATTTTCAATCAAAAATCATGTTTCTAGTTTAATGAATTAGAAGAACCCATTGATGAAAAGTTCATGAAAGATGAGATTTGTGATGAATGCATGATGATGATGAGATATTATTATGAGAAGCATGTTTTCAAGCTACCCATATTTATTATCATATTTTCGACATGAATTGAGTATTTCCAAGTATGATAAAGCTTTGGGCAATGACCACATGTTCAATGTATGAGTTATGATTGGAGCGAATACTCTCAATTGTCTTGCAGCTTGTGGTACGGTTTGAGTTAAAGCTTCTCGTATGCATGATTTCATATTTGAGATGTATTTGATGATTGAGCTTCATCAATAGACAATGTTGAGCTTTGTTGAAGAACAATGTAGAGTATATGCATATTTTTGGGAGTAGTGTCTAGCACCGAGTAGGCTAAGGGTCGATTACCCTACGCCTCAAAACTACGCGCCAACATAGGTTTATACTTATATATATTACTTCGGGACCTCCCTTGTGAGGTATCCCTGGCCCTATTGACCCATGAGCTTGATATCGATATCATGGTATTGTCCCTAGCCCTGGCAAGGCTTTGGATGGCTCTACCAACTTGAGTGTGATTGTTGGGACCATGTAAGCTCTATCATGGTATGTTGGTTAAAAGATGAGTCTCCCATTGTTCCTCATGATTTCAATTATGCATGTTTATCATTCATGAGATTTCTATATCTATATATGTTCTAAAGAAGGCTTGACTCAATGTTCAGTTTTACTCATTGCTATCATATTTCAGCTTTGAGTTAATCGATTCAGTTATGATGTATGTTATGTTATGATGAGATAAGGATTTCAAAAAGAATGCATGCAAGCCCTACTCTCATATTCTTAACGTTTATGTTTACATTATGCATTGTCTTTAAATGATTTTACTTACTTAAGCGGTTTTACATAACTTGCATACTCGGTACATTCCACGTACTGATCGCATACTCTATGTTGTATCGTTTCATGATACAAGACGCGCCTCTCAGGTTCAACTCCGCTCATAGTTAGTCTTCTGAGATAGCATCGTAGTTGTTAGTGAGTCCTCATCTCCCGAGGACTAGACTTTCAGATTTTCTTCATGTATTTTTAGTTTCATCTTGTTGTGTTAGTTGGGGTCTTGTCCCATCAACTCGTCATGTTTAGAGGATTTTCAGAAAAATGATGTATTCAGCTTCAGATTGTGTATTCTGATGTTATGTTTTGTTTAGACTTCCACTATGATTATCTTGTTGATTCTTCTATTTTATTGATTGAGTTAGATATATGTTCATGCCATGAGTTTACTTGGAGTCTTTCCGGGCTCCTTGTCCCTTGTTACGATCCGGGTCTACGTTTGGGTCGTGACAAGAGTGTTCAAGCTAGATGTAGCCACCTTTACCACCTTGTCCTAAGTGTTCAAGCTAGATGTAGCCACCTTTACCACCTTGTCCTAAGTGTAGAAGGACACATCTAGGTCCATGCCTTCAGGGTATGGATGTGTGTTATCGATGTTGGATTCTATGGAATTTGATGCTGCACTGTTAGAATAAATGCAAGGGTAGTACAAATCATCCCTCGGGGTCAGCAGTGGCTTCCAATGTTTGTCCCCCATGGGTGGGCCCTTAGACATCCGTAGGTCGAGGTAAAGGTAGGGGAAGCAGAGCCTCCAATTCTATCATGACCCAATCATAAGCCTAAATCTGGACACGGAAACTAGAACCATAAATGACTCTAAGTCGATCCATGGCAAGAACATGATAACTAATCTCGACATAATCAAAGCGGAAAAATTGAATTTTTAAATAGCGGAAGTCTTCATATTAAAATATTTAAAAAACAGATATCTCAAACACTGATTCTGAAGCTGAATGTACAAACTATGTCTGAAAAGCCTCTAATACACTAGCGAGATGATGAGACAACAACCCCAACTAGCTCATTAGAAATCTGAAACTGAAAATGACAATAACTAAACTATTTAACGTTCTTCTGAGGATGAGGACTCAACAACAAGCTGTCTGGATTGGACTCTGAAAACTGGCAAGCGGTGAGACTAAACATGAACGTCTGAGCCTGAACATATAGTATGCAGTCAGTACTATGAATGTACCGAGTATTAAACGTAAGTAAAACAAGCTAAGTAAGTAAAACTGAAAACATGCATAACATAAATCATATCATAATAAGATTGTGAGAGTCAGGACTACATGTTGATATTTGAAAACATGAATAAACATAATTGAATCTCATAGTTGAATCGAATGACCTAAAGCTGAAACTGATGATCATAAGTAAAATTGATAAACTGAACATTGGGTCAAACCTGATGAAAGTATAATATCATAACTGATGAACATGCATGACTGAAATCATGAGGAACAATGGGATACTCTTCATATAGCTGACATAACCACGATAGAGCTTATGTGATTTAAACTATTACATTTAAGTGGGCAGATCCATCTAAAGCCTTTCTAGGGCTAAGGGCGCTACCATGATATCGATATCAAGCTGAAGGCCCCTTAGGGGCAGGGGAAAGCTCACAAAGGAGGTCATAATGAATCTGAATAACCCTACATTAGCACCTAGTTTTAAGGCCCAGGGCTTTCTTGGACCCCTAGACTAATCAGTGCTAGACACTACTTCCCAATACATGCATATGCTTTTCATCATTTTTCAATGAAGCTGAATGATCGTTTTTTAACAAAGCTGATCATATAATTACATACATAGTCTGAAATTCGAATATGAGGAACCTTGGCTCAGAATATACCACAAGCTGAAAAGTGGGAGTCTAGACTCCAAAACCATGTGGTAAGCTAACATCACAAACTTGAACTAAATCATGAAAACATTCTTAGATCGTGTGGGCTTTCCCAACTTTAACATGCTTGAAAATAGACTTGCTAATAAAAAATCATGGATTCATACAGTAATTCATAAATATTCTTTTATGCTAAACATCTCATAATGCTTGAAAACATAAATCATAATCTTAACCTTTCATGAAACTTTCATAATTGGGCATAATATTTTCAAAACTAGAATCATGAATTGTAATTCCAAAGAATTATAAAATATTCCCATGAATATTAAAATATCATTTTAAACATGAACGAATTTAACCTATAATCGAATCATAGAGAATTTCAAGAAATTAGATTAAAACCTCATAAGATCATAAACTTGACTTTTACACTTCAATTCATAAAGTTAAGGAGAAATTGGGGCATGAGAGTGAATGGAATCTCTCATTAATGGCTCTACATACCTGGTAATCTAATTCTAAACTCTTCCTTAAATGCTCAAAAAATTAGAGAAGAACATGAAGAATTGTAGGCTTGATCTCCTTAGGAATTCTCTAACCTTGCATGCATGGGGAGGGAATAGGTTAGAATAGGCTAAACTCTCTTAAAACCCTCCTAAATGAGCTTGAAACGACGTAGTTTAGGGCTTAGGATTTTAGAAATATGAAAATATCCCTTAATAAAATCACAGGAAAAAATGAACTACCAACTACTATGACCAGTACCATGAGTCGTACAATCGACCAACGACTCATGATATCCTTCCGTACTGACCAAGTCCCAAAACGCCACTCCACTGATAAATTCCATGAATCCTACTATGACCTATAACTCCAACTTTTGAGTCATACCCCCACTCATACAATCAACACCTGAAAAAGTTCCTAGTTCTTGATACATTCCATATCATGAGTCGTACCCACACACCACGACTCATGGTTTCAAAGGCCAACTGCTGAACCTTACTCCAGGTCTTCCTATGAGTTATACAATCCTCATACGACTCGTACCATAGATCATATTAAGACAAAAATGCAGGTTTCTCCTGCTGAACACTTTTAAAATCCTGAACTACTCTTAGGGAACCTCTGGGGTATTACAATATCTCCCCCTTGGGAACATTCATCCTTGAATGTACATAAATATACTGAATAACTGGGGAAAGGAACTGACATCCTAAATATTGACTATCTGGAGCTAAAAACTAATGGAGTGACTGACTCCAGACTGAAACACATTACTGAACTAAATTCATGAATTACATATACATGTATTGACTTACAAGAAATCGAGAGACATGAACTAGACATGAAGCTAAATAGAGTACTAAGGAGGAAATTAGTACCTCAAGCTGGAATTGAGTCGGAAGGAAAAATATACGGGTATTTATCCATCATATCTTCTTCGACATCCCACGTAGCTCCCTCAACAAGCGGATTTCTCCACCGAACCTTTAGTGAAGCTACTTCTTTGTTCCTCAACTTCCGAACCTAACGATATAGAATTTCAAATAGAACCTCTTCAGAGCTAAGGATATCCTTCACACCTATTCTATCCACTGGAACAACCAAAGCTGGGTAACCGATGTACATCTTCAGAAGAAATACATGGAAAAGTGGATATACAGAAGCAACTCCAACTCATAGGCCATCTTGCCAACGCGTCTTAAAATCCTATGGGCCAACATATAGTTAACTAAGCTTCCCTTTCTTTTCGATCCTCATCACCCCCTTCATGGAGATACCTTCAATAACACCCTATCATCAACTTTAAATTCAAGTTCTCTCCTCCTCACATCCGCATTGGACTTTTGATGACTCTGAGCTGTTTTCAGCCTTTCCTTTATAAGTTGAACTTTCTCCATAGCCTCATGAATTGACTCTAGCCCTATCAACATAGCTTCAGATACTTCAAACCAATCAATAGGCGATCTTCATCTCTGCCCATAAAGAGCCTCAAACAGAGCCATCTAAATGCTAGAATAGTAGCTGTTGTTTTATGCGTACTTGGTAAGAGGTAAGTGATCATCCCAACTGCCTTTGAAGTCAATAACACATGCTCTCAACATATACTTATGAGTCTGAATGGTCTACTCAGCCTAATCATCTGTTTGCAGGTAAAAAGTTGTGCTAAGCTTGACTTGAGTACTAAGTCCCTTCTGAAATGAATTCCAAAATTGCGAAGTGAACTGAGTACCTCTGTCTGAAATGATGGACAAGGGAATTCCATGCAATCTAGTTAACTCCCAAATATATAATTTGGCATAATACTCCACGGAGTTGATAGTTTTGACCAATAGAAAATGAGTTGCTTTAGTCAACCTATCCACAACCACCCAAATAGAGTCATACTGGCGACATGTATGAGGAAACCCTGTAATGAAATCCATATTGATTCTTCCCACTTCCAAGTGGGGATACTGATGGCTTGAAGCATACCTCCTGGCCTTTGATGCTCCATTTGGCAATTCGGACACAACCACAAACTTTGCTATGTCCTTCTTCATATGATTCCACCCATAGACTTTCCATAGATACGGTACATCTTGGTGGCACCTGGATGTATAGAATATCGGGAACCATGAGCCTCATGAAACAGCCGATCCCTTAAGTTATCAGCATCTGGAACACACAAACGATCCTGATATTGAAGTACAACACCTCCTCCTTGGAAGAAGACTTCTAACTTCTGATTCTAAACAGTTTCCTTCAACTTTATCAAGATCGAATCCTCATCTTGTCTAGACTTGACCACAGTCACTAAAGAGGATTTTGAACCATTCTGCAAAATGACACCACCATCTATCGAATCAACACGATAAACTCCTAGTCATGCAAGTCGATGCACATCCTTTACCAACTCTTCCTTTTCTCTTCTACATTAGATATACTCTCCATAGAAAGTCTGTTAAGAGCATCTGCCACCACATTGACCTTGCCTGGATGGTAACGGACACTTATGTCATAATCCTTAAGAAGATCTAACCACCTCCTTTGTCGCAAATTTAGGTACTTCTGAGTAAACACATACTGAAGACTCTTGAGGTTCATGAACACATCCATATGCACTCCATACAAATAGTGCCTCCAAATCTTCAATGAAAATACCACTGCTTCCAATTCTAGGTTATGCATTTGGTAATTATTCTCATGCATCTTAAGTTGCCTAGAGGCATATGCAATGACTTTACCATGCTGGATCAATACGCAACCAAGACCGATCCTTGATGCATCGCAATACACTACAAATCCATTTATACCCTTGGGTAGGGTCACTACTAAGGCTAAAATGAACTGAGTCTTTAACTCTTGAAAACTCTTCTCACTGGCATCTGACCACTGAAATTTCACTTTCTTCTGGGTCCACTTTGTCAATGAAGCTGCAATGGATGAAAATCCTTCAACAAACCTCTTATTGTAGCAAGTTAAACCCAAGAAGCTCCTGATATCCAAAGGGCTAAATGGTCTAGGCAAATTCTTCACAACTTCTAACTTCTATGAGGCCATCTACACACTCTCTCTTGACACCACATGTCCCAAATATGCTACCGAGTTCAGCCAAATCACACTTGCTGAATTTAGAAAACAATTGACGATCCTTGAGGGTCTGCAGTACCACCCTCAAATGAGCGGCATGCTCCTTCTTACTCCGAGAGTATATGAGAATGTCATCTATGAACACGATTATGAACATGTTCAAATATGGCTTGAACACCTTGTTCATCAATTTCATAAAAGCTGCAAGAGCATTAGTTAGTCCAAAAGACATAACTACAAACTCATAGTAACCATACCGAGTCCTGAAGGATATCTTCGGGATGTCACTCTCTCTAACTCTGAGCTGGTAATAACTGGACCTAAGATCTATCATTGAGAAGCAATTAGCAACCTAAAGTTAGTCAAAGAGATCATCAATTCTCGGAGGGGATACTTGTTATTAATTTTAACCTTGTTCTTGATTGTAACCTTGTTCAACTACCGATAGTCAATGCACATACAAAGAGAACCATATTTCTTTCAAACAAAGAGAAATGGTGAACCCCATAGGGACTTACAAGGCCTGATGAAATCATTGCCTAGGAGATCTTTCAACTGCTCTTTCAACTCCTTTAGCTTAGTTGGAGCCATTTTGTAAGGAGGAATAGATATAGGCTGCGTATGGGGAAGAAGGTCAGTACCAAAGTCAATCTCTCGCTCAGAAGGGACTCCTGGTAGATCATCTGGAAAGACCTCTAGGTACTCACACACTATAAGGACTGACTGGATAGTCGAGGCCTCAAACGTAGCATCCTTAACTCGAACTAGGTAGTAGACATAACCCTTACAAATCATCTTTCTGGCCTTAATGTAGGAAATAAAGCGACCTATAGGTACAGATGAACTGCCCTTCCACTCTAGGACTGGCTCACCTAGAAATTGAAACTCTACCGCACGACTTCTACAATTCATGGAAGCATAACATTCATTTAACCAATCCATGCCAAAGATAACATCAAAATCTGTCATGTCTAACTCTACTAAATCTTTTGAGGAGACTTTCTGAAGGATTGTGGCAGGGCAATTTCTATATACCCTTCAAGCTATAGAATTCGGTCCGATAAGACTCTTAGGATGATTCTAGATAGGTATTTCTGACTTAGTCTTGGGCCCCAGTATCGAGCTATCAGCTTAGTAGTCAGTCTGGGACTATCCAATGGGAGTAGCACTTAACACCGAGTGGACGAAAGTTCCAGCGCACCCAGGTTACCAGAACTATATTGCCACCGTAGGTTATATTTTATTGGCCTCATGGCCCTAGACTTGTGATCACCCAGTTCATGCCTCTATATCCTAGCAAGGTATATTGGATCCTGCTGATGGGTGTATACATCGGACTCCACATCTTGCATACGTGGTTATATGTCAGTTATAGACTCTCCCACTAGTCAACTCAGTTCAATCTCAGACTAGTCCATTTAGATCAGTTCAGTGTAGTACTTTAGTTTAGTATCTCAAATTTAGGGCATTTCCTTGACCATCTTATAGGGTCATTTAGACCATTTCAGATTATTACAGTTATTAAGTTTCATCATTTTCATTTGGTCATTGCATGTCTTTTCAGTTCAGCATTTTTATTCCTTGTGTATTATTTCTCTCACTTACTAAGTACATTCAATGTACTGACGCATCCCATTTATGCGGTATCATTTTATGATACAGTCGTAGGTTCTCAAACGCAATGCCGTTAGTAGATTTACTCCGGTGATATCAGCAGCACTAGTGGTGAGTCCTCATCTTTCGAGGATGATATTTGATTTACTTCAGTTCATTTTATTTTGGTCAGACATTAGATAGCTAGGGTCTTGTCCCAGCAACTCATCATTACTAGATGTCTTTTAGACAGAATTTTAGATGTTCGGTATTGTTGTTCTTTTAGAAGTATGAACTTATTATTAAATCAGTTTTATTAAATGATTTCATTATTTAAAGCATCCACTATGTTTACTCAAAATGACAGTGTTATGTTGGACCTAGGGTTGACTTGAGGTTACTTGTGATCCTAAGTACCATGTCTGGTCCAAGGTATAGACATGTGGTGTGACAAACTTGGTATCAGAGCACTAAGTTTAGAGTATCCTCAGATGTCTGAAAGACGCATCGAGTAGAGTCCCTTTCATAGGTGTGAAGCGCGCCACACTTATGACGGGGAGGCTACAAGATGTTATTACGAGAACTCCTTTTTGTTCATCCTCTTTATCATGCGTTGAAATTCAATTCCAGTCCTAACTCATGCTCTATTTCATTTCAGTGAATCATGCCTCCGCGATATGGTCACGGAAGAAAGGCCGGTAATGCCCACCGACCTACCCCACCAGCTCTAGTAGCCCCTCAGGACAATCTAGTGTCCTCCGTAGAGTTCAGGGAAGCTATTCGGCTACTCGCATAGATAGTTATAAATCCGGTGAACCAGCAGGTGGTTCCAATCAACAATAATGGGACTGCAGAAGCTTTCTTGAGTTCGGGACATCCCTAAGATGAACCCTCCAAATTTCCACAGATCGAATGTGGGAGAGGACCCACAGGAGTTCATGGATGAGATTAAAACGATCACCCGGATTATAGGTGTCAGTTCCTTTAAGAGTGCCGCCTTAGCTGTTGATCTTGGGCATAAATGCATGCCCAAGTGCTACATTATAACTAGATTTAGTCTTGTTTATATACTTATTTATATACATTTTCATGTGATTTTATGTAAATGTGAATATATACTAACCAACATGATTAGTACTTGTTTTTGTAGGTTTTAAATGAATTTGAGAATTTATAAGTTGGTGAAGTAGAGGAATGGAGTCGGGCGAAAATTACAAAAGTCGGCAAAGAAGCATGCCTTGGAAAGGCTGGCCGCGCCAGGCAGCGTGCCACGCTGTGCGTGTGCCGCGCCCAGCACCGTTCCACGCCAATGCCAGGCACGAGAGGAAGGCAGCAAGCAGGCAGGCATCCTGCGCGCCAGCGCCGTGCCACGCCAGGAGACCTGCGCACCAGCGCCATGTCACGCATGCCATCGCACTGCACAAGCAGCGTGTCAAACCGGCCATCGCGGCAAGCCTCGGCCTATTGTCATCCTAAGGCGATTTCTAGTGTGTATCCGCGTTACCTTCATGTCGCGGAGGCAGTGCTCCGCGATACAGTCCGTGACACGGAACCATTCCACGACAGGCATAATTTTGTAAAATTCTCATTTACTATAAATAGGTCCCTTAGCTCCTAAAATCATTTTGTCACGACATTATTATAAAAAACCACCTAGGAGTGAAGGGAGAAGTGGGATAACTCACCTAGGGTTCATCAATTTCATCATCTCCTCTACCACTTCTTGTAAGTATGTTACTTTAACAATTTTTTATTGTAATTTTATGAACTTGAATGGCTAGAACCCTTCCTCTAGGGTTGAAGCCATGAGTTATGATTGTGTTTTTACGAATTTGTTTTGGAATTAAGTTATTGATTGTTGTTTTTTATTGATTGTTGTTATTGTTTGAATTCTTAATTATGGCTGTTTTAATGATTGATCACCATGAAAACACACACGCAACTTAGGCAAATGCTTGAGAAAGCAAACTAGGGAAGAAACATAAGAATGGTAGCAAGTTCTTGTCTTTTGATAAGATTTTATGGTTAGGATAGAAATATACCTAATACCTTGCTTAAGATAAAAATGGGAAGAGAGAAAGACACCGGCTTAGGGCTTGTCACCCACCACTCGTAGAAAGTAGTTGTGAAGCTAAGTTTGGTTAAACGGTTGGAGGTACGAAAGCACCCTAATCCATGCCAGTATAACCCCATAAACCACGACCACGTAGTTAATTGCCCACGAACTAGAATTAGCATCCTCGCTCACAATATAGTAGTGAGGCTAGTTTGTCGTGTTTAGAGGTTTGGAAGACCATGAACATGCAATTCTAATTATGTGAGACGACAATTGATAGTTTCATACTTACACCATTGCAAATCGTAGTACATGATTATCCGGCTTCAAATCTATGTTTTCCTTGAATGAATTCAGAGTATTTCGTTGACCACATTTAGACTTAATTAAACTCTATTGAAAACTTCTATAATCAACACTTCAGGCATTTAATATCACACTTGAACTTGATAGTTAGCCGAATTGGTCCAAATTCCCCGTGGGTTCGACATCCTATTTTAATGGGCCATTATATTACTTGTAGGACCTGCACATTCTCAGGCACAACAAGTTTTTTATGCCGTTGCTGGAACTCGGCAAAGTTTTGTTAATTTATCTGTCTTTGTGTGTCATTTTTTAAATTTCAAGTGTTGAGAAACTTGGTCTTAGTCTCGACTTTTATTGCAAAGACAAAAGCTGTCTTGCTCCGGGTCGCTAAGAATAGAGAGCTTGTGGAACCGTTGCTTGAACCTAAACGTCAAATCCATTGCGGGTGGAGAGTAGCTCCTTGAGAAAAGCTGAAAAAGACTTTAAGAAAAGGTACAACAACACCCATCCACAGGACAAACACAATTTTCACCGCAAGCAATGGCGTGCCTATACTGGGCCCTGGGCGGCAATCCCAATGTCACTAATGTGAACTCTAGTATCCGTAAACCGGAGCCTGGCGGGAACTTTGAATTGAAGTGGAAACATTCTAGTGGTCAATTCACCAGATGGCACATGAGACCCGCAGAACAAAGACTCCTTACAGTAACTTTCTTGAGATTAGTGACACGTTTGTCCCCACCTAAGCGTGTCCACTGATTATGTCCGACGTACCCTCTTCCCATTTTCATTGTTGGGAGAGGCAAAGAAGTGGTTGAAAGATGAGCCACCAAACTCCATAACTTCGTGGAAAGACTTGGCTAAGAAGTTCCTTATCGGTTTTCCTTCAGAAAGACCGCAGTTGAGAAGTGAAATACCGAGTTTCAAGGTGAGGCCTAATGAGAACTTATATTTGGCTCGGGGAAAGATTCAATCCATTATTGAGAGGCTGTCCCCATCACCAGAATCGAATGAAGTTCTAGCTCATACCTTGTAGAAAGTCTAGACCCACACGAAAATTTTATCAGGACTCCGTATCGGGTGGGCAAGCCTTAAAGAAGACTTATGATGAGCTGATGACTTTGTTGAACAGAATTGCTCAAGGAAATTCGGAGTGGCATAGAGAGTCATCGGTGGGCAGGAAAGAGATCAGGGCGATAGAGTGTAGATGGTAAGGAATGCCTTGGCTACGCTTAGCTTGCCCAAAGATCGATGATGACGCTCAATAACCGAAAATAACCAACAACAGGCTGTGTTAATGCAGTTCAGCAAGCTCCAAGTTGGTGTGAAATTTGTGGTAATAATGGGCCGCAGCATTCGTGGAGCCAACCCTAATCGCTAATTTTGTCAGTGGAATGCGATGAACAATCAATGTAACAAGCCATAACAGAATCGGGCAGGCTGTACCGAATTTTTCTTGGGGTGGAAACCAAAAGAAAAGTTATCAAGGCAACCCCAACACAACAAAGATTTGAGGACAGGCGTAATGATGGCTGTAGCAGCTGAAGATTGGAGGAAACATTGCAAAAAATCATGGAGACCCAGTCGCTTAGCATAAAATTAAAGCAGGATGGCAATGACGTAAAGAATCAACAAGTGGCCACCCGCACCTTGAAAAACAAAATGGGTCAGATAGTAGCTATTCAAAACATGAGATCACAAGAGGGACTACCAAGCGACACAAATCCTAACCCCGGCAGGTCAATGCCACTGTACCGAGAAGCTGCAAGCAATAGTCGAGCAGGCCAACAGAAGAGAAATGAGGTGCAACTCGAGTTGGTTAGACCAGGGACCATCCACTGACAAGGAGAAAATCGAAAGTGCCGGGAAACAAAATGCACAATCTTCATTGGTAAACAAGACAAAGACCACCACCACCATCCCTAGAGATTCGTAAAAGAAAAGGAGGAGAATGCTTCAAAAGTTCTTGGAGAGTTTCAAAGAAATTCACATAAATTTTCCCGTTATTTATGTTTTGCAGGAATGCCCAAGTATGCTAAATACTTGAAAGACGATGATGGCGAACAAAGTCGATTGGTGGATGTCCAGATATAGCACTGACCGAGGAGGCCACAGGGTATTGAGCAAGATTGAAGAAGCTCAAAGACCCGTGGAGTTTTACCTCCCCATACAAATTGGTAAAGCTGAGGTGCTGAGCTTTGGTGTGATCTAGGCAAAGTAATCTAATGCACCTATCTTTATTCAACACCTGATCGGGAAAACCGAAAGCAACAAGGTTGACAGCTGCACTCGGCAGATAAGTCGCGAGTGACACCCGATGGAATAATGTAGGACCTTTCTCATCAAAGTGGGTGTTTATTATACATACCTGATTTTTATTATCTTAGATTTTCATGTTGAGACCAAAGTACCCTTAATCTTGGGACGACCATTCTTGGCCACCGGAGGAGCGGGTGTGATTGACTTGAGAGTGTGGACCCCCAAAATGAGGGTCGAGATGAAGAAGAACTCTTTCTGATTATACCAAGAAATGAACCCATCCACACACTACGTAACCTTTGTCGTGTTAGTGTGTTGTCGAGGATGAGTATGGGGTGGAGGATTCCATGTGTCCATGGCCAATGGTAATGACAAGTGTTCAAACCCCGAGTCCGGGATAAAGGGGTTCGTGAGTGTGAAGAAGCTGGAGGAAGAGAGAGGAACGTAGTGAGTCGTTTCCCAAAAATCAAAAGAAAAGAGATGGTTCTCGAACGGGAAACCTGCAGCCAGATGTCCTCAAAAGGATAGTCCACATCGTGTCGCGACGTAAAATAAGGCACGCTTGGGGTGCAACCCAAGGGTACCACAGTACAAATTGTGATTTTTGCTGGTGTTGATTTTGTTATTTTCGATTGTGTATTGTGCTTGGTGGAAAGTTAAGTACGTATGGAGGGAAGTCTGAGTACCTATGGAAGAGTGGAAGCTAAAAGCATGGAAGAGAAGTAAGTGGGGTCAAACACCCACCAAAAACTTGAAGAAAAGCATGTTGTTAGCTAGGCATAGAGGCTCAAGGAGTATTTCTCATCCTTTTTAATTTTAATTTGATGCTATGAGGACATAGTATGACTTAAGTTTGGGTGAGAAAATTTCAAAAGAATTTTGTGCTTAATGATTGTTAGTGGAATGTAATTCTTGTGAGAAATATTCGAATTTTTTTGTGAGTCAAGCATGACTTTATCACCCGTTGGTTTTTCTTCGGTTCTTTCCGATGGGGGTCTTTGAACCGAAGAATAATAAAAATGTTTTCTTTGTTCAGATATGTTTTTATTCATAGTTAGAGATTGTTTCCTGACGATGGATGGATGACGCATCGCCTTGAGGAAAAATTAAATAATAGGTTTTGGTTTTTGGAACCTTAGCTAATTGATGGCTTGATATTCTTGTTATGTGCTATACATGATTGTAAGATACAAGTGTGGTTAGTGTTGAAGCATGTAAGAAGTGTATAACTTTGTTTGAGACACGAGCTCTTGAATTTGACTCCAATGTGATTGAAGCTTTCACTTGAATTCTTGTGATTATCTGCTAAGAGTCTGGTGGAATGTGTCTTGAATTGAGCATGTGCTGTGAGTGTAAGTTTTTCGAATATTCCGTGCTACTATGGAGTGTCTAGAACTTGCCTGGTGTGTATATAAAATGAAATGAATGATGTGAATTATATGAGATGATTTAGACACCTTTGAATGAACCTAAATGTTATCCCCACTTTACCTACCTTGAATATTTAATCTAGTTATCCCCATTGAGCCTTAAGTCTTTGATAGCTACAACTGTTTCAACTTTTTCTTTCATTAGCCTTTAATTTGATACAAATTCTAAAGTGAAGTGAAAAAAATTCTAAAGAGTGAAGGAGTGAGAAGCGTGAAAAAGAAGGGAAAAGTAGGAGTTGTGAAAGTTGAGAAAAGACAAAGGTGCACTTGTGTGAAATGGTTGATTATTAGTAGGAGTAAGAAAATAAATGAATGAAAAAATTGCTTAAATACTCCTGCATTACTAAGCCGAGTGTGCTTAAAGAAATGGGAACAAGAAGAAAAAAATTGAAGATTGAAAAGAATGAGGGTGATGTAAGAGAAGAGATGTCCTTAATGAAGGTTGAAGTTATTAAAAGCGCTTGGGGAAGATAGCCACTATTACCGGCCATGGCAGTACCACCCGTCCCTTAGCCTAAATTACAACCTATTAAGTTCTACTTGGATCTTACGCTCATCCTTAAATTAGTGGAGTAAAACACTAAGGGCAAGCTTATGGGTCACTACATGATGCATGTGAGTTCTTTGAGAGAGCGAGCGGAATTTTATTCATATACCCATACTTCTTGTGATTTAAAATTTGTGAGTAAAAATGGGTAACTCTCTGTTCTCGAGGGCACATGCTTAATGAGAGATAACATTCATGTCGGATGTCTTGATCAGTTGATTTGGATGAGTTTGCTAAGATTGAGAGTCGATTCTCGAGATTAGGAAGTCTTAACATAGCTGTATTTCATTTCAATGATTAAATCGTACATGCTCTATTTTTAGCTTCATATCTTAAACAAATATGGTGTAGTGATAGCTTGAATTGTCTTGCTAAATTAGCTATGTGTGAGTCTTCATGCATGAGATAAAGGTTGTCGAGGATGAACAAGACTTTAAGTGTGGGGTTGTGATCTTGGGCATAATTGCATGACCAAGGCTACTTTATAACTCAATTTAGTCTTGTTTATCTACTTTTTTTATATACATTTTCATTTGATTTTATGTAATGTAAATATATACTAACCAACATGATTAGTCCTTTTCTGTAGGTTTAAAATAAATTTGAGGAACTAATTTATAAGTTGGTGAAGTAGAGGAATGGAGTTTGGGAACAAAATATAAAAGTCGGCAAAGAAGCATGCCTTGGCAAGGCTGGTTGCGCCAGGTACAGCCACGCCGTGCGGTGCCGCGCCTGAAGACCGTGCCACGCCAATACCAGCGCTGAGAGGAAGGCGTTAGCAGGTAGGCATCCTGCACCAGCGCTCGCACGGCCTCGACCCGCGCGCCAGCGCTGCAGGTCACGCATGCCATCACAAGCCGCACGAGCAACAGGTCACGCTGGCCATCGCGGTGCCTCGTCCTATTATCATCCTAGCGATTTCTAGTGTGTGCATCCGCGTTATCTCCGTGTCACTGAGGTAACGCGATACACTCCCGTGACACCGAGCCATTCCACGACAGGCATAATATTGTAAACTTCTCATTTACTATAAATCGGTCCCTTAGCTCCTAAAATCATTTTTCACGACTTTATTCTAAAAATCTACCTAGGAGTGAAGTGGAGAAGTGGGATAACTCACCTAGGGTTCATCACCTATATTCCTCTACCAATTCTTGTAAGTATGTTACTTTAACAATGTTTTCTTGTAATTTTACGAACTTGAATTTCTAGAACCCTTCCTCTAGGGTTGAAGCCATGAGTTATGATTGTGTTTTTACGAATTTGTTTTGGAATTAAGTTATTGATTGTTGTTTTTTCTTGCATTCTTAATTATTGGTTATTTTTATGATTGATCACCATGAAAACACACATGCTAAACTTAGGCAAATGCTTGAGAAAGCAAACCTAGGGAAGAACATAAGAATGTAGGAAGCAAAATCTTGTCTTTTGATAAGATTTTGTGGTTAGGATAGAAATATACCTAATACCTTGCTTGGTCGATAAAATAGGAAGAGAGAAAGAAACCGGCTTAGATTTTTCACTCCACCACTCACAGAAGTATTTGTGAAGCTATGTTTGGTTAAACGGTTGGAGGTATGAAAGCACCCTAATCCATGGCATAACCCCATAAACCACGTCCACGTAGTTAATTGCCCACAAACTAGAATTAGCATCCTCGCTCACAATGTAGTAGTGAGGCTAGTTTGTAGTGTTTAGAGGTTTGGAAAACCATGAACATGAAATTCTAATTTTGTGAGACGACAATTGATAGTTTCATACTTACACCATTGCAAATCGTAGTATCACATGATTATCCGGCTTCAACTCTATGTTTCTCCTTTAATGAATTCAGAGTATTTCGTTGAGCACATTTAGACTAAATTAAACTCTATCAAAAACTTCTATAATCAGCACTTGCGGCATTTAATATCACACTTGAACTTGATAGTTAGCTGAATTGGTCCAGTCCCTATGGGTTCGACATCCGGCACTTAAAAAGGGACACTATTTTACTTGTACGACCTGTACACTTGCGGGGCACAACAACTGCCTACTAGCTGAAAGTGGTAGCCCAGATCTGGTACGAACAAGGGAAGGAGGGGAGACCAGCGAGAGCAGGACCGGTGGAATGGGAGGAGTTAACTATAACCTTCTTAGGTAGATTCTTTCCTTGGGACCTCAGGGAGGTTAAGGTGGCAGAAGTTATGAATCTGAAATAGGGCAATAGGATGGTGGAAGAGTATGCACTGGAGTTCACACGGTTTTCTAAATATGCTTCGGAGATGGTATCCGAGCCAAGGCCTCGCATGCTGAAGTTCGTCAATGGAGTATAAAACTTGGTCCTCAAGGAGCGCACGAGTGAAATTCTTATCAAAGATATTGACCTCTCCAGCCTCATCATATATGCTCAGTAGATTGAGGCCGAAAAGCTAAAAGACTTGGAGTGGGAGAACAAGCGGGAAAGGACTGGCCAATCAGATTATGGCCACCAGATGTTTGGCGGTAGTAGCCGCCCACAGCAGCAGCAAAAGAGGGCTGCAGTGTTACACCCCATAAATCTCCATAGTACGATCGTCGTATGCACGTGTACATTGAGAATTCTAGCATGTGAAACCTCTGGAAGAATGCTCGGAAGGTGAGAACACGAGCGTGCGACAAAATGGACGGGGTGGATGAAGCCAAGGGGTCAGCACACTAGGTGCCGCGTCGCACAGCTTACCCTGGTGCAGGCAGTGGCGCATCGCCCCTAAGGCATCACGATAGGGGGCGCGCCGCACACCCCATGGCCACCGCATTTAGAATATATAAGCCCCATCTCTCACTTTGAATCATTTGGAAAACATTTCCCGCGGCTAAAGTAAATAGGGCACATGATTTTTATCATAAATTTGTCCGATTACGCTACCAAATGTTGTACAAACTAAAATTAACATCGAGTAACGAGTTCTAGGCCTATGGGAAGCATTACTATAGAGTTATTTCCCAAAAATTCACTCAGCAAATCAGAGCTCCGCTGGGTAAAAGCTGTTAGAATTGTTTCAAATTGATTCCTAATTGGCCACGAGCCTTAGGTGAGTATTTCTTCCATCTGAGTTCTTAAAAAATTGTGAGTTTTTTGCCGAATTATTTAGAGTTGAATTGTAGTTACTATTTTTATTGAAAGTTATCATTTTTGCCGAGTTTAGTATTGAAATTAGCCCTATTCTCCCAGTATCAGGGCTGTAATTGGATAGAGCCACCAGTCGCTAGTTTAGACTCGCCAGTTAAACGAAAGTCGGCACTCGAGGTATTTAAGTGTTTCTTTTCGGCAAGTTATGTCATTGTAAAGTTAATAAGACTTTTGTATCTGTAGTACTTTAGAGTAAACCTATTATGGTCAGCTTTTATGAATTGTATTGAGACGATATCGATAAAATAGTAAACCCCGTCAGAGTTAACCCCAGCTGGATTAGTTTTTCTTTCGACGTTGGGTTGTCAGATGTCGTTCCATATTGAGTTTGATTAGACTGAGGCAGCGAGGGCCATATTGAGTTCCATTATACTGAGGTCGCGAGGGCCATATTGAATTCTATTAGACTGAGGTCGCGAGGGCCATATTGAGTTTCATCAGATTGAGGCTGTGAGGGACGTATCGAGTTTCATTAGGTTGAGGCCGTAAGGGCCATAGTGAGTTCTATCAGATCAAGCCCGTGAGGGCCATCTTGAGATACAGTATGCTTATAACCATTAGTAGTCAGATAGGAGGAGTGGACATTGTTTGTACTTTTCGGGGCTTATGGGGGTCCAGGTAAGTTATTCTGTGTTTTTTTTACCTTCCACGCTTATGGAGGCCCGGTTATGTTCTTGTTTGTGAATATAAACTTGTTAGTTAGGAAGTCCAAATGGTAAAGGTATTCCAGTTAGATTCCTGCTCTCTTCCTTTCTTATTTCAGTTTTACCAGCTTTTAGTTAATTATTACTTTACTTACTTACATATTTGGTACATATTGTACTGATGTCCATCCCCGGGGCGCTGCATTACTTGTCTGCAGGTGTGGATAGATGCAGATTAGGACCTTCCTTTAGCTTTCAGCCAGAGTAAGCAGTACAATTAGCTCCCTTCCTCCCGAGGTAATAGTTAGAAGGATTTCTCTTTTGATTGTATAGTTTATGGGTAGGTCGGGGCCCTGTCTCGACCATTATTCCACTCCTATAGACTTGCGGATTACAGACTTCCAGTGGTTCATTTTGTTGTTGGTCGTATGGGGCCCATATATGTTTTATTTCATGTGATGGCCATATGGGGCCTTTTTTAGATGTTAGTAGTGGCCTTTCAGCTATTCTATAGTTATAGTCGCCTGATTTTCAGTCCTCTAAAACTAAACAACATAGGATTCCATTTTATTACTTGTTGTTGGTTAGGTATTTTCTTTTACAGGTAGCTATACAGCCTTGTCGGTTGGATGTTGTGTTTACAATCGAGATATAGCTCGTTGTTTTCTTGAATGGGGTTGAAGGCGCGCTGCAGATGTGCATAAGCCTAACCAGGTCAGTCGGATTCCAATGTGGCACTAGGTGCCATTCATGCCTCCGAAGGTGGGGCGTGACATCAAGCATCCACTTCAGCCAGCGCTTCTACTTTCCGATCCTGCAAAGATCGAAGGGGTGGAGCATCTGGCTCACAGTCCCAGAGTCACATTGCCAGCAACCGCTACCCAACTTGCCCTAAATGTGGCAAGAACAATCCAGGAGAATGCCTTTAGTGTTGAGAAGGTTGCTTTGGTATGGACAGCTAGGTCAGCGGCTCAGAGAATACTCGTCAGCAGGATGGGGGATATCACAATCCACCATTTCAGCAACTCCAGCAGGCCGACCAGCTCAGCAGGACAACACTTTAGGTATGGATGGCGGACACCGCCAAAACCGTTTTTATGCTTTGTCCTCTCATCAGTATTAGGAGAGCTCACCTGATGTGGTCACGGGTATGTTATATTTTTTCCATCTAGATGTGTATACCCTACTATATCCAGGAGCCACACTATAATTCGTGACTCCTTATGTAGTTGTCAAGTTTGATATCAGTCATGAAGTTCTCCCAGAACCATTCTCAGTCTCCACCCTAGTAGGTGAGTCAGTTAGAGCCAGTCGGGTGTATAGAAACTACCCAGTCTCAATATTGAATGTGGTCATTCTAGGTGATCTCGTAGAGTTAGACATGGTTTCTTTCGACCTCATTCTTGGAAGGGATTAGTTACATTTCGGTTATGCCTCAATCGACTACAGAACTAGGGTCTTCAGATTTAAGTTCCCTAATGAGCCAGTTTTAGAGTGGACGAGTAGTAGTTCATCGCCTAAGGGTCGGTTTATTTCCTACCTTAAGGCCAAAAAGATTATTTCCAAAGGGTGTATTTATCATCTAGTTCGGGTAAAAGATTCCAGCTCTGAGACCCCGACTATTCAGTCAGTTCTAGTTCTCAGCGAGTTTCCTGATATGTTTCCTGAAGATCTTCTCGGAGTTCCTCCTGAGCGGGAAATAAACTTTGACATAGACCTCCTCCCAAACACTCAGCCCATCTCCATCCCTCCTTACAAAATGGCTCCAGCTGAGCTTAAGGAGTTGAAGGAGCAGCTAAAAGACCTCCTTGATAAAGGCTTCATCAGGCCCAACATCTCTCCATGGGGTGCTCCAGTACCCTTAGAATGTGTATCGACTACCGTCAGTTGAATAAGCTCATAGTTAAGAACAAGTACCCCCTACCCAGGATTGATGACTTGTTCGATCAGCTTCAGGGAGTGAGTTGTTTCTCCAAGGTAGATCTAAGGTTGGGGTACCATCAACTAAGGGTCAGAGAATGTGACATACCAAAAATAGTTTTCATAACTCGCTATGCTAACTAAAAATTCGTGGTTATGTCCTTCCGACTAATTAATGCGCCTGCAGCTTTTATGGACCTGATATACAGGGTTTTCAAGCCATATCTAGACATTTTTGTCATTTTATTTATTTATCATATTCTGGTATGCTCTGGAAATGAGGAAGAACGTGCTAATCATTTGAGGATAGCACTAACAAACACTCATAGACCACTAGTTGTTCGCTAAGTTCAGCCAATGTGAATTCTTGTGATGTCTGTGAGTCTCCTGGGTCACGTGGTCTTGGGTGAGGGTATTTGGGTATATCCTCAGAAGATAGTGGTGGTGAAAGACTAGCCAAGACCTACTTCCCCAACGAAAATCAGAAGCTTCTTGGGTCTAACCGACTATTGCCAATGTTTTGTGGAAGGATTTTCCTCTATTGCATCTCCTCTGACTAAGTTGACTAAAAAAAGATGAAATTTCAGTGGTCAGATGCGTGTAAGATTTTTTAGGAGTTGAAGACTCGACTCACTACCGCTCCAATTTTGACCTTACTAGAAGAAATAGAGGGATTAGTTGTTAATTGTGACACTTCCAGAATTGGGCTCGATTGCGTTCTAATGCAACAGGGTAAAGTGATAGCTTATTCCTCCAGACAACTCAAGATTCATGAAAAGAACTATCCGACTTATGTCCTGGAGTTGGTAGAAGTGGTGTTTGTGTTTAAAATATGGAGGCACTACCTATATAGGGCTCACGTGGATGTTTTCATCAATCACAAGAGCCTTCAGTATGTGTTCAGTCAGAAAAAAAATAGAAGCTTTCTCCCAAGGGGGAGATGGGGTACTCCATTACCAGGGCAGGTTGTGTGTACCGGATGTTGGTGAGTTGAGACATCATATAATAGCTGAGGCACACAGCTCGAGATACTCCATTCACCCCGCTGCTACTAAAATATAACATGATTTACAGGATATCTACTGGTGGAACGACATGAAAAGAGATATTGCTGAATTTGTAGCCAAGTGCCTGAACTGCCAGCAAGTCAAAGTAGAACACCAGAGACCGGGAGGTATGACTCAGGATATCAGCATGCCCACATGGAAGTGGGAAGAAGTAAATATGGACTTTATTACGGGTATACCTCAAACTCGTCAGCAACATGATTCAATCTGGGTGGTAGTAGACCGGATGACTAAGTTAGCAAATTTCCTCCTAGTTAAAACTACAGATCCAGGTGAGGACTATGCTAGGCTTTATATCCAGGAGTTAGTTAGACTTCATGGGGTGCCATTATCCATCATCTCAGACAGAGGTACCCCGTTCACCTCTTACTTCTGAAAGTCCTTTCAGAAGGGATTTGGTAACCAAGTCAAGCTCCACATAGCTTTTTACCTACAGACAGATGGACAAGTTAAGCAGACTATTCAGACCCTATAAGATATGTTGAGAGTGTGCCTGATCGATTTCAAGGGCAGTTGGGATAATCACCTGCCTCTCATCGAATTTGCATTCAACAACAACTATAACTCTAGTATCCAGATAGCCCCTTTTGAGGCATTGTATGGTAGGAAGTGCAGATCTTCTATTGGGTTGTTTTAGGTTGATGAAGTTACTCTAATCAAGCCAGACTCAGTTCATGATACTATGTAAAAAGTACAGCTCATCAGAGAAAGATTAAAAATAGCTCAGAGCCGTCAGAAATCTTATGCCGATATGAGGAGAAGAGAATTGGTGTTTGCAGTTGATGACTAGGTCTATCTGAAAATTTCATCCATGAAAGGGGTTATGAGATTTTGGAAGAAAGAAAATCTCAGTCCGAGATATGTGGGACCCTATAGAATTCTGAAGCGAATCGGCAAGGTATCTTATGAGCTTGACTTACCCTCAGAATTGGCATCTGTGCACCTAGTATTCCATGTGTCACTATTGAAGAAGTGAATCATTGATCCAACTTCAGTTGTGTCATTGGACACTGTGGGAGTGAAAGATAGTCTCTCTTAGGAAAAGGTCCCAGTTCAGATTCTTGACCGTCAGGTTCATAAGTTGAGGAACAAAGAGGTAGCTTCAGTGAAAGTCTTGTGGAGAAATCAGCATATAAAAGGAGTTGTGTGGGAAGCCAAAGCAGATACGGTGGCTAGATACCCAGACGTATTTCTTCCCAGTTCAGTTCCAGCATCAGGTACTATAATCCCTCCTCGATACTCTGTTAAGTTCCATACTCATCAGCTCTATTCAGATTTTGTATGTGCATTCCAGATGCATCAGCTCTGTTAGCATGATTAAGTCAGTTAGGAGTCAATTACTCTTTCAGAAACCAGCTCATGGTCTCAATCTAGGAATTGCAGCTCTTTTCCTAGTTTTGCAGTAGTTTTTGCCTTCATTTGAGGACAAATGATACCAAGGGGGAGATATTGTAACACCTAGAAAAATTCCTAGACCAGACTCAGACCTTGCAAGAAAAATCCATAAGAAAATCAAAAAATTTGCCTCAAAACGACTGAAATAACAAGTTGTGGTCAGCTCCAACGACTCGTTGTGTCAGTCATGATTACCACCGCTTTGTCCTTCAGGAACCCATGGGACAAGGAACGACCCATTATGAGAAACAACGATTCGTCCTGTCACTTGTTGGTTCCCCAGCTCAGAACTCCTTTTCCTGGACCCCACAACTCAACCAGCGAGTCATCGTCAGAAACAACGACTCGTGGTGTGAGTTGTTGGTTGAGAGTCCCAGAAACCCTCCTCAATGGCAATGAGTGGTAGCAACGATCCTTTGTACCATAAAAAGAGTCGTTGTCACTAACCTTTATGTCAAGTTAGGGATTTTTTAGAAATGTTCCAGTGAAGGTAATGACTGGACACAATGACCCGTTGGGTCCACCGATGAGTCGTTGTGTTGCTCGTTGCCAGGCCATTTAGATTTTCTCGTCCAGTGACCACAGGAGGAACTAATGACCGGTTGGTTCATCTAAATAGTCGTGGTGTCTCTCGTTTCAAAATCCAATGACCCTAGAACCCAGATAATAGGACCAATAACTAGTCCCAACAAGTCGTGGTCTCAACCAATGACTTGTTAAGTGACCCGTTGATCCCCTATCGGCCAGTTTTCCAAATATTTATTCTAGGGATATTTTTTTAATGTAACACCTATTTAGTCCCTAAACTACATCATTTTAAGCATATTTTCAAGAATTTAGATGGGTTAAATGGTTCTCCTCCCTCATTCCCCACTTATACTTTCAGAATAACGATCGTAGAACCCAGGTCATTCCTCTCAGGCAAGAACTAGGGCTCTCTACCAGTTGTAGAAATTCAAGCTTTCTTCTCCAGGGATTTCATATCCAGGTATATGGGAATTCAACAAGGGAATAGTTCTTCATTTGTGTCCCAAAAAATAATTCATGTCTTCTCTATCAGTTCTAGCCCTGAAAGTTTCGAATGTGCAGAAATTACATGTCAGACTTCATTTAAGTCACGTGGAATGTTATTTATGTTAATTAGAGATATTTTTCCACCAATTTGTGACAAGGTTGTTTCTTGTCCCTGTAAAGTGAATTTTAGCCCTAGCTTGTGAATGGAGGAAGTCTAAAGCCTTTCATAATTGAATTATTTATCGAAATTGCTTGATTCTTTCCGTGTTAGGGGTTTCCATATTGTTAGTTTGTATTAAAATCTTAGTTAGATTTATGTCAGTTCAGTTTCAATCAAAATGTTAAAATACTTGATGTTAGTCAGAAATGTCAGCTAATTAGTTTGAATACAGAAATTCTCGAGTGTCAGTAGTGCCTCCCAGTTATCAGAATTAGACTCAGTATAAGATTTTAGTAGTTCTTTAGGTGTTCATGACACTTCCAGATAAGAAACTCTGACCAGTCTTAGAACCTAGTTACAAAATCCAGTCCGATAAGATTCTCAAGAGGCTTCCAGATAAGTATTTCTGACTTAGTCTTTGGCCCCAGTTTTGAGCTATCAGCTTAGTAGTTAGTCTAGGACTATCTAGTGGGAGTAGGACATAGCACCGAGTGCGCTGGGGTTCTAGCGCACCCAGGTTCCCAGAACTACGTTGCTACCATAGGTTATATTTTATTGGCCTCATGGCCTCAGAATTGTGATCACCCACTTTATGCCTCTATGCCCTAGCAAGGTATATTGGGTCCTACTGATGGGGCGTATACATCGGACTCCACGTCTATCTCACGTGGTTATATGTCTGTTATAGACTCTTCCACTAGTCAGCTCAGTTCAGTCTCAGATTAGTAGTTTTGATCAGTTTAGTGCAGTACTTCAGTTTAGTATCTCAGATTTAGGGCATGTCGTTGACCATCTGACAGGGTCATTTAGACCATCTCATATTATTACATTTATTCAGTTTTAGCAGTTTCAGTTGGTCATTGCAAGTATTTTCAGTTCAGCATTTTCATTCCTTGTGTATGGTTTCTCTCACTTACTCAGTACATTCAAAGTACTGATGCATACCTTTTATGCTGCATCATTTTATGATACAGCCGCAGGTTCTTAGATGAAGTGCCATTAGTAGATTTACTCTGGTGATATCAGCAGCAGCAGAGGTGAGTCCTCCTCTTTCGAGGATTATATTTGATTTACTTCAGTTCAATTTCTTTCAGTCAGACTATAGAATTAGTTGGGGGCTTGTCCCAGCAGCTCATCATTAGTAGATGGCTTTTGGACAGAATTTCAGATGTACAGTATTTTTTTTTCTTTCAGAAGTATGAACTTATTATTAAATCAGTTTTCTTAAATGATTCCATTATTTAAAAGCTTCAGCTATGTTTACTCAAAATGACAGTGTTATGTTAGACCAGGGGTTAACTCGGGGTTACTTGTGATCCAAAGTACTGTCTCTGATGTTGCTCAAATTACACCTCGTAATGAGATATAACGTGGTCGATGTCAAATATAGAACCCAACTAAGGTTGGGGTCAATCCCACAGGAAATATGGAAGGATATAGAAGAACGCTAGTATTTAAGCTTTTAAGTCAATTATATCCTAAGAGGGGGGGCATTTATAAAAGTAACAAACAATATCATTGAGAGAAAGTGAAGGTTGATTCCAAATTAATGCAACTAACTAGGGTAAATGTTCCCTATGACTTCATAACCACAAGGCGTTTTATACTAGAGATCTATTCCGATGCTTAGCATGCAATATCGGTAAGTTAACTTCACCTAAATGGTTGGTCCCCTATTTAGATAATTATTACCACGCAACTTGGTCCGTCTAAGGGTGTATACTTGACTAACCCTTACCCTTGATATCGGATTAGCTATACCTGAAAAAGTTCAAGCTATTAGATGAGGGTTGATAGCCTCAAATCTCTATTGTTAATCCCTTTTCCCATTCACTACCCCCTGATCCGGTAAGTAAGAATAAGGCAAGTTCCAACATTTGCAACCGTTAAGAAATAATTAAAACGAAGGGAAAAACAATATATGCATAAAATCCGTTCAAGAATCACTAAGTATTTTACTTATGTGTGTTAATTTTGCATGGTTCCCACAACCCTAGTTGTGGAAGTTTTATCCTATCGTG
>JACEIK010006322.1:0-93026 GCA_018107945.1 Datura stramonium | reverse complement strand
CTATCTCAAACCAATAATAAATTCCAATTCTTGTTGTCAAAGTCCAAAAGAAAAAGGGAAAGTAGCATTCTACTGATAAAATTATGTCCTGGAACTTGAAATATATGCAAATTTAAGGGCAAGAAATAGTTTTAAAAAAAAAAAGAAGGGAAGGAAAAGAAAAGAAAAAGAGAAAAAAAGTGTATAATGAATTTGTCTATTGAACTTGAAGAAAGTAATCATCTGATAAAGTGGAAAACAGAAAACACATGACGAAAAATTTAAAAATTGCTAACAAGTTTGAAAATTTTATTTTAGTAGAATATTAACATATGGCTATAAAGTCAAATTTTTCTTGAGAACACATTATGCGTCTATGTAGGTGAAAGTTGCTTCTCTAGCTTTTTTACTTTGGTTCAAGAAATTTTAATCAAAATATTTAATATATGTGAAAGATTATTGGTTTTTATTTTCTATATATTTGTCTTTATTTCACAAATACTAATGAGGTACTAATGACAACGAGTTCTTTTTCTTCTCACCAGATAGTTTCCAAAATTTTCCAATTGAATGTTTATTTTCTGTTACAATTTTGTTGATGAATAGTGCAAGCCACAAATAAAACGTCCGCTTTAACGAAGAAAAACACCAATGAAGAAAACCGAAACTATAAGTACATATACAGTTTAATAGAAAATAGTTAATTAAATGTAGTTTTGCAAATAGAAAATAGTGATAATATATATTTTTGTCTTGAAAATAATTTTATACTTTTGCTTTTGAGCGAATTAGCTATAACAGTAGTTAATTGATGTTTATCACTAATTTTAATCTCATATATTTAAATTGTTTGCATGTTGCATGTTGATGATAAAAACATCACTTATTGGAGAAGGACTGAGTAAGTGGAGAGAGATGATAATTATAGATGAAAGTTAAAATTACACAAATATTCATGAAAAATATTCATTTTATAAATTATTCACTAGTTCATGTAATTTATACAGTTTGTCATTTTATAAATACAAACTGTAGGTCACACTTGATCCAATGATAAATTTTGATATTATATTAATTACTTCACCTATTTTAGAATTCAAATCAATTCATCTAATTTTCAAACTAAGTGCATTTCTATATCAATTTATTTATTTATTTATTTTTGCATGTTAAGATCTTTTTTTGAGACTTGAACATTTAAGAGTCTTATTTCGTAATATATAGATACTTGCTCTAATTATCTCATCAATTTTTTAACAATTTAATTAAAGTACTTTTTTTGTTTGAGATTTTGATAAGATGTGTAAAAAACAAAAAAGAAAATGAAATGATAATGAGAATTAAGGTTAGTGAAGAATAAGCACATGTTTAATGGCTTAATTCTCTAATGGTATTAGTGAACGTAATATCATATAATAGTAAAATAAATGATAAAAGAAATTTTGACTTGAAAACAATATTTTTACTTACTTTGCTTTGAGGGAGGAATTAAGCTAAAACAATAATTACTTGATACTTATTATTATTTTTAATCTCATGTGCCAGATGTTTGCATCTTAATAACAATAACATCACTCGTCACGGAAAACGAAGTTGGTGGATAGAGAAAATAGTTACAAATAAAGGTAAGTTAAAAAGACCAAACACATATCAAGCTCTTTAAATTTATCAATGATTTTTATTTAAATATTTTAATTAGAAGTGTTACCTATTAAATATTTTAATATATACTTAAAATATATTTATTACATATTTCATGGATAATTTTTTAAAATATAAAGTGCGTGACTTTCAAATACCATGACATAGGAAAAAGAGCAAATCATGATGCGGCATGTAGTGGCAAGATAAAAAATATTTGTCAATAATTTCAGACCATCCCACCCCCTTCGCTTCATATTCTAGGCCTTCTCGGTGCCAATCCAAATTTCACCACATTAAAGCTACCTAGAATTTTTCGCCTCATTGTTTTCTGGTTAATTTTTATGAAATTAATTTGACCATTGGTCTTAAAATTCTTTTAAAGTTCCAATGATTATTCGAATGCTTCTCTGTATTATGTTCTTTTTTTCAGAATATCTTTTATACCTCCTGCTTCATTTCTTACTGCCCCCTTCAACCTAATATTTGTGAGAAAGACGAGCGTTATTGTTATTGCTAGATCCATTTATAAAATTATTGGATGAATGCTTGAACTTTAATTATTTTTTTCTAACTTTTTCGGTAGCTTTCTTTTTCATTTGAAAATGATAGAGCTAGTAGGTGGAAATAGTGGTGGTGGTAGATAGGGATGAAGGAGTGAAGAAAGTTAAAGAAAAAAGAAATTTTAAGTTTTCGCTCTTAAAGAGGTATAGTACACACGCTCCATGCCATATCGGTCGTTTGTGTTTAATTGGCAATGGAGAAGTCAAAAATCCAGTTGAGAATGTTCAAGATTTAATAAATATGTATGAAAAAAATAATTTGATGTCTACATTTAACATAATTTTCTATATATATAATATAATTTTGTTAACGAAGGGTGTTCGGCTGGCTAGCTCAGGTTATATGTGGCTACACCACTGCTAATTGATACATATTTAGTGTAGGTACTCATAGATACAATCTTTAATTGGTGTCCAAATAAAAGATTGAAAAAGAAGATTCAGGGCTGCATACGTGTTCAAACTTCAGCCTAAGTTAAAAATACATAAATTTTCATATGAAAAATAGACGGAATGAATTGAGACCTTAGGCTTACAAATTAAATATTTTGAGCTCTTCTGACTCCAAACCTTGGAATTGATATAATTGAAATGAAGATTTACGTGATTTACACATTTTGATGTGTGGAGAAATGATTTCTTTATTAAAAAATAAATAAGATATGATCCCTCACCCCCTCTCCTTCTTCAGATCTCCTACCTACGTTCCACTATCCCGCTCTCTCTTTTCTTCATCAGACACCTTCTTCCCTTCCCTCCCCTCTCTTCTTCTTTAGATCCCCTCCCCTTTCCTATTTTTCTTCTTCACCATTTTCTGCTATGTCTTCACTTCTCATTTCTCCTCTCCATTTAATTACTAGAAGATTCGAAATCAAACAACAAAGTGATTAGAAAAAACTCTAAGCTAATAGCGCATTTTCTGGTGATAAGGTAATTTTATGACGAAGATAATAATGGATGTCGACGGTAAGGAGCAGTCAAGCTGGAGTGGAAGAAGAAAGAAAAGAAAAAAATAATTAAAAATATATATCCTTTGTTTGAAAAATAAAAATAAAAATAAAAATGATGTGGTATGATTTTATTTGATGTGAATTCCTGATATCCACCCTAATCGTTAGACACCCATCAGGCTTAAAATACTTATTTTAACATATTCAGGGTTTTGAGCAAAATCTAATGGAGTACAAGGATTCTGATGACAATTCAAAATAATAAAATAATTATAAGCGTCTCACAGGTTATTTCCCCTGAAAATTATTCATTTTGATGTTGCCATCGATCAGTTCATCTAATTAAATTTTGACAGTTCATCTTTGTAGATTTAGATGATATCAAACATCTTGACCTCGATAAACAAGTTACAGTGAGGATCTACATTGTTTTTCTTAAAAATTTAAAATTTATCCAAAAAATTTATAATTTTAACTCAAAATTTTATTTTAATAATTACATAAATATATAATTAACGATACTTTTAAAAAACTAAATTACAAAAATTGAAAAAATTAAAAAAACTAAAAAAAATAAAAAAAATAAAAAAAATTTAATATTGAATATTGAAAAAAAGTAACGTAGATTGAAAAATGTTTTAAAAGTAACTTTTTAAAATATAATCTTCTTCGCGTATTTTTTGTGTTCATTCTTGTGGAATCGAATTCATTTATCCTAAATTTTCAAAATAAAATGACATGCAATGCACTTAATACTATTTTATTACGAGTTAATTTTTCATATGGTTACTCAACTATGAATGATTCACTCACAAAGTCATTTTTTTTTTTTTTGTTTTATAATAAAGTGCTCACTTCAATGAGTGTTTCCATTTCACAAAGTCGCTCAACTATTAGTATTTCCTCACAAAGTCACTCAATCAATCGAGGATAATTTTTTTTTTTTTTAATAATATTTTTATTTAACCCAAATTTGCCAAGTAAAAAATTGTCATTTTAACTATTTTATTAACGACCCATATGACCCGACCCATTAATATTATATTACCTTTTTAGTATTAAACTATAATATTATTCTATTTTATCTTCGTCCCTTTATATTTATTCACGTTTTAAAAAAAAAAAATTATAACAGTATTTGAAATTTATTTAGAATAATAATATGTTAACACATTATACATAAAGTTGTTTTTCTATTGGTTCTTGAGAGAACTTGCAACATGAGCTACAAATAAAAAGATAATTGGTCAAATAAAAGCGGGTTGTAAAATGTTAAAATGGATAATTTCTTATTTTTAATAAATTTTTGTTAAAATAAAAATACTATATCAAAATAACTAAATAAATGAAAAAATTATCTGATTGATTGAGTGACTTTATTAGTGAAACACCAATAATTTGAGTAACTTTTAGAATTATAAAACAAAAAAATAACTTTTGAGTGAATCATCCTTAATTGAATAACCATCTAAAAAATTAACTCACTCGTTTTATTGCAATACATTACTCTTTCTATTGAATTACCTAGAGAAGTCATAAAATGTATTGCTTACTAAAATACTAAAGCATAACGGTTTGTATTACATGACAAAGTTACTTTTCCTCTTCGTTCCAAAATCTCTACATTGTAGAGTATTTTTCTTTTCTTTTTGTGTCCTTTTACTCTTGTTGGTATTTTTGCTCTATTATACAAGTCTTTTTTTGTAGTTTTATCTTTGATTCTTCTCTAATTAATTCTACGGTGAGCTTTTTGGCGTGTTAATTAATTGAATTTTTTTTAAATATACAAATTTTATGTGTTTTTAAATGTGAATAAACATAATTATAGGTTAAGTTGTATAGTAAATAATACAAGACATTGAAAATTTGCAAAACAGGAGTAAGAATCTTTGAGATATTTTTCTACGTATATTATGGTAGAATCTCTTTTATTCTTTTTGTATTTGCTATTTTACATTTTTACGATTTTGACATTAGGATAGATGGAGACGACGTTATACAGAAAGGATTTAACCCCTATAGAGCTTGAAAAGAAAAAAAATATACTTATACAATGTTATTGATCTTTTAGTCTGTTATAGACTTACAATTATAATAGTAATTCAAATACAATATTTTTTGTTAGATATAGTCTTGGCAAAATAAGCCTATATTTTAATAACCCTTCCAATCCGTCCATATTTTAGTGGGTTGGGGTGAGTGACTTTCATATGATGTAAAATTTGGATTTAAACTCATATTCAACACATAGAAATATTGATATTTATAGGTAAAATATGGGTTAAGCAATAGGTTAAACTTTCAGCACCCATTCACTCAAAATTCATGATCTCACAAAAATGTTGTAACTTCCCTTCCTTTTTTTATGTTTTTTTTTTTTTTTAATCTTTATAGTTGATCTTGAAACTTATTTTCTCTAAATATTAAAAGTATTATTTAGCATTTCACAAAAAGTATTTTCTTTTTTTGTTGCATACTTAAATACCAATTGCAAGAATAATAAATATATAACTATCAAATTTTATACAGCCCAGGGTTGGGGTCGAAAGTCGGGTCTCAAATCTCAAACAGTGATAAGAATTAGGTGTCGAGATCGAGATCGAGAGTCGGATCTCGGGTCGGGCTCGAAGTTAGGAGTCGAAAGGTGGGTCAGATTGGGGAGTCGGATCTCGGGTTGATGTTAAAGTCGGATCTCGAATCGGGTAGGGAGTCGGGTCTTGAGTCGGTATGTCGGGATTTGAAATCAAAAATCATGAGTTCAAAATCACGGTAGGGGTCGGGTATTAGAGAAATTCGAGTGTAGAGTCGGGGTTAGGTGTCGGGGTGATCTCGAGTTTGATTGGGGTACAAAGTCGGGTGACAAGGTGGGTGTCGGATTAAAGTCGGGGTTGAGATCGAGGTCGGGATAAGGTCAGGGTCAAGGTCAGGTGTTATAGTCAGAGTTAGGGTCGAAGTCGGGGATCGGGGTCCCAGGGTTGGGATCGAGAGTCAGAGTCGGGGTCCGGGTTAGACAATGAGAATCGGGAAAATCGGAAGGGGAAAAGGGTGTTGGGGTGAGAGTTGAGGTTGGTCGGGTTGGAGTCGAGTCGAGTTAGATTCATAGGTCGAGATTGGGGTCAGGGTTAGAGGTCAGGATCAAGGTCAAGGTCGGGAGTCGAGAGTTGAGGTCGGGATCGAGAGTCGAGAGGGGGTCGAGGTCGAGTCGGAGTTAGGATCGGGGTCGAGGGTTTAGGTTGGGGTCAGGGTCAAGTGTGGAGTTGGGGTCGAATATCGGGGGTCGGGATCGGTGTTGGAGATCGGGGTTGGGGTTGAGGACGGGAGTCGGATCTCAGATTGAGGCCGAGACTTGGGTCTTGGGCTGGAGTTGATATTGGGATCGTCGTAGATGTCGAGTCGAGATCGGATTGGGAGTTAGGTCAGTCGAGGCGGGACTTGGGTCCTAGGTCAAGAGTCGGGAGTCAGGACTTTGAAAAATATTTTGTTAACTTTATGTAGGAAGCCATTTTCTTAAATTCGAAAATAAATCAATTTGCAAAAAATAAAAATTAAAACATTTAAATTAACTAAACATGAGAAAATTGAAAAATATTTTCTTCCATACCAAACACACCCATATAGTGATTTATAAATATTTTAAATCATGTTGATATTTCTTAAAGTGCATTAAGCATGTTTTACTTCTAAATTGTAAATTTTCTTTACTTTGAAATCCAGTGGTAATATTTTCTCTTGTTATTACGTATTTTTAATTAAAAAGTTATAAAAAACTTTATAGATTTTTGATACAATAAAACTAAATAAAGTATTTTCAATATTTCTCGCTTTAAAATTGACATTTTTCGGATATTGAATTCTAAAGTAGAGTACTATTTTCTCATAAAAATATGAGTAAAGATGCCTTTTACCTTTCATTTTTACCATGAAATATGGGCGGGTAGAAATATTACCCATATTATGTTGATCCATTTTCCAACGAGTTTTAAATTTGACCCGAACCACGCTGTTTCCACCACTAAGTGAATATAGTTGACTATTTTAATTGTAGGAATGATTGTATTATATTATTAACTTTCACTTATTTATGATGAAAAAAAGAGAGAATTATCTCTACCTTGCTGATATTTTCTTAAAACCAATTCATGACTATTTTTCAACTTTAGAAATAATCTTATTCTTTTAGTTGGTTGTACTTAGGTAAGATATAATGAATAGTGTGTTCTTGGTTTGAAATAGGTAAATGTGGTAGGAATAAAAATAAGCCTACATCTATAAATAAAATATTTAGTGAAATAAGAATTGAAACTTACAGCATCTAAAGTAAAATACACTATTCTATCACTGTGTTATATGAGAAAGTCTCTATTTTACAATATAGAATTTATCTAAAATAGTCAATACATACTTGATGCATATTTTTTATACAATATAAAGAAGTAATTAACTTGAAAAACACATGCAGCGCAAGTGCCTAGGAACCAGTAAGTAAAAGTATAATGACCTATCCTGTCGCTATCGAATATTCGATAATACAAGTATAAGAATTAATATTTTATTCTTATAAGGTTTATATTTGGAATAACGAGTGTAAGTGGACGAATATTGAGGCAACATAGAGTCAAAATGAAGTGAGCCTAATTAGGTGAATTCTGCATCGTCGCGACTAGTTGATCGCTATAGCAAGTGCCTTTACTACTAAGGTGGTGACCTTGCATCAAGAAATGCAAATCAAAATTTTGTGTTTAAGTTTATTTCAAGGCTCAAATCCTATTCTAAGGAGGGTTTCTCCTAAAAATGCCTCCTAGGTAAATTTCAAGGTATTCCACTCAAGAATGAAGAGGTGGAGCCCTCTAAGAACGTGATTCCTCCATCTTCCACACCGATCCTCAATCATTTCACTGCGGCCCAGTCGCTTGACCGCTCCCGCGATCTCGCTGCGGCTGCCTTGGCATTAGCTTGACTTATTTTTGCTCAACTTTCCTCTAAGCTGTTACAACCTATGCAAACTCAATGTAATCATCCACGCATTTAACTTGTGTTAGCAATGATGAATGTCACATAACCATATAAGGTATAGAATGAATCATTCTCAAAGATTTCACAACTCAATCACGATTTCTCTTTTAACCATTATTTCCATCAAGCCATTCTGGAGGCCCTCAATTATTAGTTTTGCCCTACATATGACCACAAGTTCTGTTCAACTAGATACACATACACAATCTAAATCTCACCATACTATAGTAAATCAAATAATACAATAAATGGTGACATGCCAGGTATATGCCTCCGTCATATCACCATGAGCACTCGGGTACTAAATTTTGATGTACGCACATGCCAGAAGGTCTTATGCTTACCCTTCCGGTCATGACCTCTGAGACTCTAAAATCCATGTGCATGCCCAGTGTGGTACCCGCTTCCACTCATATTCTCATCCAGATCCTCCCATCGGACAAGGGCCCTCAGTCAATCTTGGTCACTTGGATGTTCCCCTCGAAACACGAGCCACTCATCTTGGGATATTCATATTATCCATATTCAATCATAGTAAATATACTATCAATAAGTACATCGTTATGGCTTTTGAGGAGATCTCATATTACATCTCCACTGACAATTCATCTAACAATTCATCATTCACTTTTATGCCAATACGAAAGAACATATATAACATCTCAAACATCAATTATACATCTCATTGAGAATAACATCATATCAAATTTACTTTGGGATTGAATTAAGCCAAGGAAATTATCACTACAACTTCTATTTGCAAGAGTTAATCCAACATATTATGTTCATATACATACATGTGTTATGTAGAGTTTAACCAACATAAACCACCAAGTTACCTCGATTTGAAAGATTCGAATGACAATCTTTCTGCTGGAGCTTTCCTTTTCTCAACACTTTTGAACTCTCAAAGTCTAACAACAAGAGATTTTAAAAAGGAATTCAATAGTCTACTACCAACACAGGTTTGAAATTTAAACCCACCCGTTCTACCTATGGCTCAATTCTTAACCATTACTCCCTCAAGCCCTCTTTAAGGCAACTATAAGGGTAAAGTCTCAATTTCACCTAGCTTTAGGTCTAGATTTTCATATGAACCACATTAACATATAAGAACTACGCATTGAAGTGATCATTCTCCTTTTACCAAACTTAGAATCAACACCCATTAGTTTTACTATGATTCAGCCCTAGTTCTACTAACCTAGGGTTTTTCTTGCTAGTAAAATCACCATTAGGTTCCCCATTGATCCTTAGGTGTTAAGTAACCTAATCGAGCATAGATGGAGTAAATCGAGTCTCTTACCTTGAGAAGGAAATTGAACTACTCTAGGGAAAATCGCCTCTAGCTCTTGGGAGTTCATTCTTTGGAAATAATGAGGTATAGCCCCTAAAATCCCACTTAAAATCTACTTTTTGATTCCCATAATCCATTGCAGCAGTACATTTTTCATTCACAGTGCACCCACTATGGTGGTCAAGACACCGCTACGGTGGATCCAACGGTTATTCTCAAGCCCCGTTATAGCGGGACTCCGGCCCGTCACGGTAGTCTAACTACAACAGAAATTCCACTGTTGGAGCAGTCCCTATAACTAGTAGCTCCCAATCCTGCTCTCAACCCACGCCCCAACATAAGAATTTCACTATCTCACAATAACGCCTTTCCTATCCACCACCTAGGCCGGTTAAGGGTATTTTAAGCTTATTCCCCTCGTAATGACGTACGGATCATTACATCAGATACTAATTAAAGTATCTTTCGTGTCCCTGAATGGCCTACAAAAGAAAGGAAGAGAGCATGCAGATTCCACAAATAATTGAGGTTATTTGATTCTCATGTCAGCCTCGGTCTCTAAGTGGCTTCCTCTACTTGGGAATTTACTTCCATGGACCTTTATAGTTGCAATCTTTGGATCTCAGCTTTCGAATCTTTCTATCTATTATCACCACCAACTCTTCCTCATGGGAAAAATTCCTTATCTAGTAACACCGAGTCCCATTTAGTATGCGACCCATCTCCATGGTATTTCTTCAACATGAAAACATGAAAGGTGGGATGTATTCCGGACAGTCTGGTGGCGGTGCCCCAATTCATAAGCCACTTCACCACACGTCGAAGAATCTCAAATGGTCAATGTATCTCGAGTGAAATGGTAGACACACCGAGACTCAAAATCTCATGCTAAAGAGCATGGAGGTTCAGTCTTCTTCAATGCATAATATTGAGAATGAAAATTGAATGAGATTCTCAATAAGAGAGAGCTTCGAATGAATCGATATCAAAACTTACCCCCCTCTTACCTAACCACATCACTCCCTTCATGAGGATACCTTGAGCAACACTTGTTCCCCACCATGAACTTCGTATCTCTTACTTTCTGATGCGCATCTTGCTTACTTGCCTATTTTGGCGACTACGGATGCTCTTAAATTACCAAACCCCTTTTCAGGGGACTCTTTTAAGCAAATCGGTGCCCCTAAGGTCTCACCTCAAATGCGTGAACCATCTAGTGGAGAACTATATTTCCTACCATACAGAGCTTCAAATGGCACCATATCAATACTCGAATGACAAATATTGTTGTAAGCAAACTCCGCCAAGGTTAGAATTTATCCCAATGGCTCAAAATCTATCATACGAGGCTTGGAACATATCCTCTAACACAGATTGTCCTTTTCGACTACCGTCTATTTGAGGATGGAAGGTATTACTCAAATCTAATCTGATACCTAATTTTGCCTGCAAAGTCTCAGAAGTTGGAGGTTAGCGAGTACCTATGCGGCACGATCAAAACTAGCACCCAATCAATGGAATCACTTCCTTCACATATATACTTGAAACGGTAGGGAAATGGGTAGACTTGGTCGATCTTGTCAACAATGACCCAAATGGAGTCAAACTTCCCCAATGTTTTGGAAGACCAACCCCACAAAGTCCATTACTATCCTCTCCATTTCCTCTAGGATGGACATCTATTTGAAAGAACTCCCCCAAGCTTTTGGTGTTGTACTTCACTTATTTGACAGTTCAAACATTGGGTGACATAATTAACAATGTCCCTCTTTATCTGGCCCACCAATAATGCCCCTTCAAGTCATAGATACATTTTAGTAACTTGAGGATGGATGGAGTACCTCGAGTTTGAGCTATCTACGGGATGGTTTTAATTAGCTAATCAACTCAGAACACACACGTCCTTTATCCTTGAACCCCTTCTCCATCTAGCTCTGTTTCCTAAGCCTCCCCGCAGAACCTTATTTTGAATCTTGATCGGCTTCGCTTCCTTAAGCGCTCGAGCTTTATCTCTTCAACGGTGATGACATAGACCTCTAATGCAGCTAGAGATTCCACATTTCCATCAATGAAAATCTCATCAAGTTGTTTACTTTGTCATCTGGACTTTTCTGGCAATTGGGTGCTGAGTAGCTTCAAATAAGTTAAGCTACACATATTCCTGCCTTCCCAGCTCAAGGCATCGGCCACCATATTTTCCTTCTGGGTGATGCGGAATCGTCACATCATAATCCTTAAGCGGCTCCATCCATCTCCTCTGTCTCGGGTTGAGAACTTTCTGGGAGAACACATGACGCGAGTTTGTGATGGTTAGTGAATACCTCACAATGGGCCCCGTACAAGTAATGCCTCCAGTTTTAAGTTGAACACCCTTGCTGCCAACTCCATGTCATGTGTGGGGTAATTTTTCTCATGCACCTTCCAATTGCCTCAATGCATGATAATAACTTGTCCTTCCCTACATTAACACAGCACCAACCTAGGCGCAAGGGCATCACAAATAGCTACAAATCTTTACCTTCCACCCATTAGAGCTAGAATTGGTGTAAATCGTTGCTTAGTTTGAGCTTTTTGAGCTCTCTTCACATTCCTGGACATTGGAAGGGGCAAATCCTTCTGAATGAACCTTGTCAATCGAGGCAATGGATGCAATTCCCTTCATAAAAACCATTAATAGTAGTGTAGCCCACAAACTACGGATCTTAGTCATCGTAGTAGGTTTATCCAGGTTCAAACCGTCTCCACCATACGTGGATCCATCTTAATCCCCTCTCGGAGATCACATGTCCTAAAAAATACCGCTCAACCAAAATTGACATTTGGTGAACTTGGTGTACAATTGTTTCTCTTTCAGCAACCCCAGCACAATCCTCAAATGATTCTCATGCTCCTTCTTAGTATTAGGGTATACCAAGAAATCATCAATGAACGCAATTATGAATGAATTTAGATAAGGTTTGAAGATGCCATTCATCAAGCTCATAGACACTGCTAGAGCATTAGTGAGTCTGAAGACCATCTTTGAACTCATAATGTCCATACCTAATCCAAGCACCTGTCACTTGGGGCTGTCCTCCCACGTGAATCTTGATTGTTGGTAGCCAAACTTCAGTCCAATCTTGGAGAATCTTTGTTGCTCCTGTAATTGATCAAACCGGTCACTATTTAAGAGAGAGGATATTTATTTCAAATAGTTACGTTATTAAATTGGCGATAATCAATGCACATCTGCGTACTTCCATCTTTCTTTTCACAAACAAGACTAGGGCACCCCCACGGAGAGACGCTCAGCCTTATAAACCCCTTATTAACTTAATTCTTACCTTCTCCTTGGGATTCTCTCATTCATGCGGGTGCATTCTGTAGGGCGGAATAGAAATAGGTCGAGTCCCTGACTTTAAATCTATACAGAAATCAATATTGCGGTCAGCGTCATGCCGGGCAGATTTAGGGAAATGCACAAAAATTCACAAACAGCCAGGATTGACTCTATGGAAGGACCCTCCAAATTGGTATCCCAAATACCAGGCTAGATATGCTGAAAACCCCCGCTCTATCAATTTAGGGGCATGAATATAAGAGATGAATTTCTTAGGAGCAGGGATACAATTTCCTTTCCACTCAACCTGGATGACCCTTAGCCTGATATGGTAGCCGGTCTTAAGATGACAATTCAGGATGGAATGGTAAGGAGATAACTAGCTCATCCCAGAATCACATCAAAATCTACCATGTCTAAGATCACTAAGTATACTAGAGTATCAAACCCTATAAAGTTAATGATGCAATCATGACAGACCCTATCCACCACCACAGAATTCCTAACAGGATTAGACACATGGATACAGTATCAAGTAAATCACAAGAAAGATCTAATCCCAAATAGAAATAAGTAGATGCATAGGAAAAAGTAGGGCCCGGATCAAGCAAAGCCATAATCATTTTGCATCGGAACACGAAAATCATACCTATGATAACAGCACCGGAGCCTCTACCTCGAGCCTACCTGGGAATGCATAGAACTAAGCCTGGTTACCCGCTTGAGAACCTCCCCTGGCTGTGGGTTGTGCAACTATAATACCCCAAAGGTTCCTAGATCAGAATCCAAGAGTTAAGCCCAGAAAGTAGTAAAGTCGCACCAGGTCACGAGAATGACTCATCATCAGGTGACTCGTTAAGTCACTTGGCGGATCGTCGATGTCCCGTTAAGTGTGTGCTAAGTTGTAATAATGAGATTTTCCTTTGGGACTTAGCGAGTGGGGCGGCAGGCCATCATGTCACCCCACAAGTCATGGTGTCTCTTGTTAAGTGTGTGAGAGGAGGAATTCGTAGTGTTGGTAATGAATGGAGGGATGAGTCATCGTGCATCTAACAACTAGCCAAGTGGCCCATGGGAAAAAGTTCCAGTAAATGAAGATTTTCTAGTAAAAGGTAACAGTGAGGACCATGAGTCGTTAGTATACCCAACAACTCGTGTCCCTCGTAGTGATTGGCGGTACCATTTTTCCTGCAAAATTAGTAAGGGTGTTTTCATAAATTCTAAGCTCCTAAGCTATAAACTACATTGTTTTAAGCTTTAAAAGAGGTGTATTAAGAGGGGTTAATCCTATTCTAACCATTCCTCTCCCATGCATGCAAATCTAGACCTCTCCAGTGAAGATCAACCCTAGAATCCTCCAAATTCTTCTCAAATCTCTTGGGCTTTCAAAGAAAAGTATAGATTTAAGTTACCCAGGTATGTGAGGCCATGAATGAGGGTTCCTTTCAATCTCATTCTCATAATTCTTCTCAATTTTATGAATTTAAATTCTAGATCAAGTTCATGATCCTGTAGGTTTTTATCCTAATTTTATAAAATTCTCTATAATTTATTTATGGGTCAATTTCCTTCATATTTAAAAGTATATTTTAAGATTCATGGGAAAATATTATATCTATTTTGATTATAAAATCATGATTTCAAAATTTAAAAAAATTATGCCCAATTAGGAAAGTTCATGAAAGTCAAGTTTATGAATTATGATTTCAAGTATGATGAGATATCTAGTATATATGAATGTTTACAAATGACCCATGTATGAATCTAGAATTTTGATCAATAAAGTCATTCAAGTATGTATGATTTTTAGATTTAGGCATGCCCACACAAGACAAGCATGTTTTATGATCTATGCAAAGGCTAACAAGATCAAATGATGGATATATATTTTGGATTCAAGACTCCTAAAATATATAGATTCAAGATATGTTCTAGAATATGATTATATAGGCATTATACATGTTTTGAGAGTATTATCTAGCACCGAGTACGCTTGGGGTTATAAGGTTCCCCGGTCTCACTAAAGTACGCGCCAATATAGGTATATTTTTGGACCGCTCAAGGAGTGTTTTCCCCTGCCCAAGGGCACCCGTTATATCACACCTTGCTTATCCTTCACCACAAGAAAAGCTTAGGATGACTCTCCTCCACGTGGGCAAGATGTGGGATTATCATGCGCTCATACATGGTGGTTGTCAATTAAGACTAGTCTCCCATTGTTCCTCATTATTTTAGTTATGTATGTTTATGACATATGTTATTATTTTTTTAGCATGTTTGACCCAATGACCAATTTATAAGATTTTACTTATGATTTCGGTTACGGCTTAAACAATATGATTATTTTCGGCTTTGGGTTCTTCTATTGGATATGAAAATTCGGTTTATATTTATACATGCTTTCAAATTTCATAATGCAGTACACTCTTGATATGATTTATGTTATGTGCATGATTTTAGGTATACTTATTCAATCCGTTTAACTTACCTTGCATACTCAGTACATTTCAAGTGTGACCGCACTCTATGTTGTATCGTTTCATTATACATCATATGTTGAATCGATCCAATTAGATTTATCCATTCTCCCAGGGCTTAGTCTAGTTCTCTTGTTGGTGAGTCCTCATCCTTCGAGGACCTTCGGTTTTGATGATTTGTGATACTTTCCAGTTTTAAACTTTTAGTAGGCTAGTTGAGGATGTTGTCCCATCAACTCTTCAATTATGTTAGAGGCTTTTCGGGACAACATGTAGAATCTCAACTTGTAGGGGTTGATTTTATTTATGATTATTATGTATGTAGACTTCTTCTTATTTATGTTTAGTTTATCAGTTTCCATTAATTTATGCTCTTTAGCCTCTATGTTCATGCCATAGATCGACTTGGAGCCTTTTGTGGTTCTAGGTTCCGTGTCTCGATCGATTTATGTTTGGGTCATGAAAAATTTGGTATCGAGCCATGATTCCAGAATGTCTAGAGTGTCTGAAAGCTACATTGAGTAGAGTCTTTTTCACGGGTATGACACACCACACTTGTAAGGAAGAGGCTACAAAATGTTTTAAGAAATTTTCCTTCTTTCAAGATTCATAGCCGTGCGATAAAGTATCATTATCCTTCTAACTCATGCTATACGCGTTTCGAGAATCATGCCTCCACGCCAAATAAATGGTAGAAGGAATGAAAATGGTAATGGCCATGAAGATGGCAATGAAGATGGACACAACAAGCCCGTCGGCCTGGAGTTCTTTGCCCATGGTCTCTCATGTTGGGTTTAGAGTGACATTTTAGATGTTGGCGCGGGCTTTGGCGCTCGAGGTCAACCAGCAGGCGGTGGCCCATGTCCTCGAAAGATGGGAATGCAGCAGCGGCTCGAGTTCAAGACTTTCTTAGGATGGATTCACCTGAGTTTCTTATGTCAAGAGTGGATGAGGACCCACATGAGTTTTGGGGAGATATAGAATATTACCCATATTATGGGGAGGTGAAGGAAGAAGAGAGTGTAGACTTAGCCTCTATCGGCTGAAAGGGGTTGCTTATATTTGGTACCATCAGTGGAGGGACTGTAGAGCAGGGGCACAGTTCTAATGGCTGGAATGAGTTCATGGTTGCCTTCTTAGATTGATTTTCCCTAGGGAGTTGAGGGAGGAAAAGGCGGCGGAGTTCGTCAACGAGAGTGAACAATATGATTATTGCAAGTACACTTTGGATTTTACCCGGCTGTCCAAGTATACACCGGAGATGGTGGCAGATCGGAAGACCGTATGAACAGATTTTGTACGGAGTGGTAGATTCGGCTGGTCAGAAGTGTGGAATTTTAAATATTTAAATATTAATCTATACTTCTCTTGATTGGTTATATACGCCCGAGAGAAGATAGGCGGATCTAATAAAGGAGAGAGAGGCCAAGTGGGCAGGACAGACATCTTTGGGTTTTCCTAACAAAGATGCAGTGGTGGACATCCTCGGCCAGTCCCACCGGAGATCATCGGCCCGAGGCGCCATCATAAGCTAGTGTGCCATCTAGATGATCTAGGCGCGATCGAAGGAAAGACATCGGGATCTAGAGGAAAGGAAGCCCGGCATGCAGGTTGCAGCAAGTGTGGCAGTCATCATCCAAGGGAGTGCCTAGCGAGGGTCGGAGTGCATGTTTTGGATATGGAAAGCTCGAAAATCTACTTAGAGATTACCCTTCAGCCATACAAGGCCATAGTAGAGGGAAATGAGCCAGCGACCCAGCCCAGTTCAATAACTCCACCCGGCCGCGTTCAGCTCAGTAGGGTGCATCCACTAGTGTAGGTGATGTTCAACGTCAAAACAGATTTTATGCCCTCTCATCTCGTCGGGAGGAGGAGGTCTCTCCGAGATGTAGTCCTTGATATGGCCCATAAGTATTTCATCTTGATGTGTATGCATTTTTAGATCCATAGGCTACTTCATCTTTTATGACACCTTATGTTGCTATTAGTTTCAAAGTTAGTCCCAAAATTCTCTCAGATCCCTTCTTAGTCTCTACTCTAGTTGGTGACTCGGTTATAGCTCGACTTGGGTATACAAAAATTGCCATGTCACAGTTCTTCACTTCGGTCGATTTAGTAGAGTTAGATAGATTTCAATGTTATCTTTGGCATGGATTGGCTGCATGCATGTTATGCCTCGATGAATTATAGAACCTGTCATTAAATTTTTGATTTTAATTGAGCCAGTCCTAGAATGGAAGGAGTAGTTTAGTTGTGCTGTAGGTCACTTTGTTTCCTACCTTAAAGCTAGAAAGATGATTTCCAAAGGTTGCATGTACCATCTAGTTGGGTTAAGGATGTTACATTGGAGACCCCAACTCTTCAGTTTGTCCTTGTTGTGTATGAGTATCGGGAGATTTTAAATGATGCGAGGAGTCCCTCAGTGGGGTGACTTTGATATTTACCTTCTTCCTGATACGCATCCTATCTATTCCTCCATACAGAACGACACCAGTCGAGCTAAAGGAGTTGAAAGAACAATTGAAAGATCTCTTAGATAAGGGCTTCATCAAGCCTAGCAAGTTCCTATAGGGTGTACGGTTTATTTTTGAAAGAAGGATGGATCTCTTTGTATGTGCATTGACTATCAACAGTTGAACAAGGTTACAATCAAGAACAAGTATTCCCTCCCTATGATCGATGGGTTTTTTACCAACTTCAAGGTGCGAGGTGCTTCTCAAAGATAGACCTCGGTCCGGAATATCACCAGCTCGAGTTAGGGAGAGTGACATTCTGAAGATAGCTTTCAGGACTTAGTATGGTTACAATGAGTTTGTAGTGATGTCTTTTGGACTAATGAATGCTCCTGCGGCTTTAATGGATTTGATGAACAGGGTGTTTCGGCATATTTGGACATGTTCGTGATAGTCTTCAATGATGACATTCTCATATACTCTCGAAGCGAGGAGGAGCATGTCGCTCATTTGAGGATTGTGCTACGAGGATCTCAAGGATCGTCGGTTATATGCAAAATTCGGTAAGTTTGAGTTTTGGTTGGACTCAATAACATTTTGGGCCATGTGGTGTCAACGCGGTGTGCAAGTGGATTCTCAAAAGATAGAGACGATGAAGAATTGGTCAAGACCGGTTAGTGCTTCGAAAATTAGGAATTTCTTGGGGTAGCGGGGCTATTACGGGAGGTTTGTTGAAGGATTTTCATCCATTTGTAGCATTGACAAAGTTAACTCGGGAAAAAGTCAAATTTCAATGGTCGGATACATTAGAAGAGTTTTCGGGAGTTAGGAGCTAGACTCACTTCAGCCCCACTATTGACCTTACCTGAAATTGCAGATGCATTCATGGTGTATTGTGAAGCCTCTAGGGTTGGTCTTGGGTGTGAATTGATGCAACATGGTAAGGTCATTGCGTATGCATCTAGGCAGCTTAAGACTCATGAAGAATTATCAACATGACCTAGAGTTGGCAGCGGTGGTAATTGTTTGTGTTGAAGATTTGGGAGACATTATTTATATGGGGTTCATATGGATGTGTTTATGGACCACAGAGCCTACGGTATGTGCTCACCGAAGGATTTGAATTTGTGACAAAGAAGATGGTTAGAGCTACTCAAGGACCTATGACATGAGTGTCCTTTATCATTTGGGGCAAGGACAATGTAGTGGTGGATGCCCTTAGTAGACTGTCTATGAAGTGTTTCTCATGTGGAATGTGCAAGAAAGGAGTTGGCAAAGATGTCCATAGACTTGCTCGTTTAGGGAAGTTCGTCTTGTTGACTCGGCGGATGGTGGTGTGATTGTTCATAATGGAGTGAGATCTTCTTTGGTGACTGATTTCAAGGCTAGACAAGATGAGAATCCTATTTTGGTGAAGTGAAAAATCGATTCAAAATTAGAAGGTGGAGGTCTTCTCCCAAGGGGGAGATGGTGTACTCTATTATCAAGGTCGTTTATGTGTTCCTAATGTCGATTATTTTAGAGAATGGATGTTGCATAAGGCTCATGGTTCCTAATACTCTATACATCTAGGTGCCACCAAGATGTACCGGACCTACGGAAGTCTATTGGTGGAATGACATGAAAGAAGGACATAGCAGGTTTGTTGCTAGAGTGTCCAAACTGTCAACAAGTGAAAGTGGAGCATCATCAGACCTAGAGTTATGCTACAAGACATCAGTATCCTCACTTGAACATGGAAAGAGATCGACATGGACTTCATCACAGGGTTACCTCGTACACATCGACAATATGACTCTATTTGTGTAGTTGTATAGAGGTTGACGAAAGCAACTCATTTTCTGTTGTCAAGACTACCGACTCAGTGGAGGGGATTATGCTAAATTGTAAATTCAAGAGTTAGTTCAGTTGTATGGGTTCTTTTTCTATTCATATCAAATAGAGGTACTCGGTTACCTTACGGTTTTAGAGATGCTCTAGAAGGGACTTGGTACTCTTGTCAAGCTTAGCATAGTTTTCACCTGTAGCCAGATAGTTAGGCTGAGCGGACCATTCAGACTCTTGATAGTAGCAAACCCACACTTCCAACTGAAGTATGAAGCAGACATTTTCAATAAAGACCCAACTTAGAGGGTTAGGGTCAAACCCACGGGGGGAATATGGAAGATCTAAATTGCAATAGGTAGATGAACTTGTATGGTAATTACTTCACAATGGGGGGAATTCTAATAAAAATTAATAATAGAAATAAACAACAGTCAAGATTATATTTGTGAATCAATAATTAAAAGATACATAGGTGCAGCTGTGTTCCCCATGGGTTCATGCGGCTGGGGATACACTCGTGATCTTACCAATACTTACTTACAGAGCGATAGCAGAGGTTCATTCAAACGATCGACCAATCTATTGAATGACTATCTCAATTACTCGACCAAGTCTCATGAGTTTTCAAACTAACCATTATCACTAAGTTTGGATATAACTATCCTGCTGACCACAACTCAAGTTAATACAATGGTCATCAAGATCAAGGCTCACATTGTAATTCTCTTTTTCCTAAGTCTCTACCTCTTCGACCAAAGCAAGTAAAGAATTCAGGCACTTCCTAACGTTGCGCATAAGAATCATTAAAGATGAAGAGACTACAATATAAGTAATTAGTATTATTGATTTTAAAATCACTTCGTACAGCTTCACTTGTTAATCCACCATGGTCCCACAATCCTAGCTATGGAGGTTTTAACACTCTCATAGTTGCAAGGTTGTGAACTGTATTCGTGATTGAAAACATAAAACAATACTTACGAAGATGATTGAGAAAAAAACGATTCCTTCAATTAATCCACGAAATCTTGAATAACAAGTAGCAAGAACAATATGAATTCAAAAAAAGGTTGATCACAAGGTTGAACCAACTCAATTCTCTCTTTCAATGATGTCAAATTACTTACCACAATGTTTTCCTACTAAAGTTAAAGTTTATTCGTGGAGTCACTCTGAAAATAAAACATTAAAAAAAGTATTTATAGAGACACAAGAATCCTTTTCCCTAAACTAACGGGGTACAACCATATCGCCTTCGACCTCGTTGGGTCGGCTCGTAGGGAATTCTCACAGATCGTGGAATCGACTCGTGGCACAAGTGTTAGGTGAATTTTGGCTAAGTATTGGGCAAAGATACGATTTATTACCAACATCCTATGACTCGTACATGCACCCGTGGCTTGATCACGATACTTTGAACTTACGAACTTCACCACGACCGGTATGGACTCGTACTTTCATCTCACGGATCGTAGGGTGCTCTCATGCGAGAATCATCCTCCTATGCACTTCTTTTGGATTTCATCACGGCGCTTACCCACGACTCCTACCATCATGGTACAATCCGTGACAAGTCTCATGGGATCGATCTTCGAGGTTAAACTTTCAGCTTCTTATTAAAGCCCTCGATCGGCTCATGCAGGTGTCTACGGATCATGCGTAATTTACACTTTTTTTCTTTTCTTGTACACTTTTAGCTTTTTTGCAATTTATTATTCCAACACCCACATTATCCTACCAATCAAAGGAATAGTACCTCATATCCACATAAATACACCTAAATCCATGCTATTTTTTAGTTTTGAGCGTCAATAGTGTTGTAAATCCATAGCACACATCCATACCCTCAACTTAAGACTTTTGCATGTCCTCGGGCAAGAAAAAAGAAAAACTAAACCACACTCAACTAGAAAATAAACTTAAGATACTGGCAAACCTCAAAAAATATGTGCACTCTATATACAGCTATTGACCCTTCTTCCTGAAATATCATTAGCTAATGTATTGCAAGCAACATCAAAACATGTCATCTAGCTATCAAAAAGCAATCAAGTCATCACCTATGTGTTTCTACGGACCAATGGTAAAAGCAATCATAATCCATATGCCCTCACAAAATAAAGTCCCCACTCTAGTATGAAGTATCAAATGAAACATGAAACTAGGCAAATGAAGCACTCACTCTCTCAAATAACTGCAAGTATTATGCCTCAGATACCATAGGCTTGCCCTTATTTTCTCTGCTTTGATTTGTTAGACGGTCAAATTAAGATCACTATAGGACTTGATATGACTTTTAATGTAGGCTTAGGTCTGGACATGATAAAGATGGAAGATTTTATGAGTGACTATCCCTTCTTCAGTACTACATCCATTGGCTACACCATTCTCCTATTCACCCTTCATTCTTTGTATTTTTTTTCTTCCCTTTTTCCCATTTAAGAATATTTGCATAGGTGAGATGATTTTTCAAATTTTTCAACAATTTCAAGATATTTTGAATTTTTCTTTTTCTCAATATTCTCAAATTTCAGCTTTTTACTTTTCACCTCACCACACCTTTTTCACCATTTTTTATTTTGTTTTCTTTTCTTTCCTTTTCTCCGCTCCCACCATTTATGCACCCCTACTCTAGCCACTTTCAACTTAAGCATTTTTGCATATGTTGAGGTTCACAACGAGGAAGTACCAGGGCAAAACAGGTTCATTATAAACAATAGGTACGATTAACAAGTAAATCAAAAAGAAATATGGTCTATTAAGGCTCAAACTTGGGATCAAGGGATTCATGAAACTTTGGTAGGAAATATAGGTTAAAATGAGCTAAAACAAGAATGGCCTATGATCATCTCACAACAACCATCCTTAACCTATACGAGAGACCAACCAGGCAAGTTCTAGATCTTCAGCAACATACCGCAATAAATACTAAGACCTCACTCACATGGTACATGAACTATTTTACTTCCTATCTGGTTCATACATGGCTTAACAATCTTAGCACTATTAATAACTAAATGACATAAAAACGATCCACAGAAATCATGCATTGTTGTCACACATACATAACAAATTTTTTAAGCGAGTCAATTTTTCAAAAACAAAAAAACTAGTGCATATCCATTGGCTGGTATTCCTAGATTAATTTCTAATCAAACAAAAAAAAATCACGACTAAAAGAACAAAAATCCTAACAGTGCTAGTTTCTACTAGGTAGCATGCACGAGGAAAAGAAACACGGCAAGAAAAACCCTTAGGCAGATAAAAATATCCAAAAATACAAGTACATTCCTCCCCCTTTTAAAATAATAAGCTTCATGTAGGGAGAAGGACATACCTATGGCTACTCGGACTTCGCCTTTGTCATCTTGCGAAGGTGGTACCTCATGTTAATAGTGGTGCTAGCGGTGGCGAGCGCACTCAATGGTGTAACAATGGGGGAGTGGTCCCCCCCCGAGTGGATGTAGTCGCTTGAGCGGCCTCTGTGGTAGTGGGGCTGAATGTGGCTCACCAGAGTCATGGCCACTAGCAAGCTCGAGTGAAGCTGTGGTGGAGCTTCGCTCTTCTAACTCTCATGCGACTCCGTCATATGCTCTTCATGATCCGCATCCCTCTTAAGCTCTTTCTGCTCTTTCTTCTCCTTCCTTTCTCTTTTTTCTCAAACTCCTCACCAACATCTTGGCGGCTCTCTTCTTACCTTTACCACGATTCTTTGATTTGGCCCCGGTATCTTTATAAATCCAATATCCTCATCCAAGCTCTGCATCTAGGTCGGAAGAGTGGGAGCTGCTGCATAACAGTTGGTTGTTGTAAAGACAACCCAACCACTTGACTCCGAAGAGCCCCTAGCTCCGCCTGAAGACTGCCGGTGTCTAGCGCCGCCATCCTCTTGTTAAATCTTCTCTCAAAACTATCAAGAGGGCATGAAGAGCTTTTTCTTGTGCATCTATCTCAGGTGACCCATGGCTTTACATTTCTCCATCATTGCACAGATTTTCACGCTCGACCATGGTCAATCTCTTTGCCCAAAGCTTCTGGGAAATCCTCACGGTACCAAGATATACCATTTGCTAGAGTCTAGAATGCATTGCACTAGGCGGTGGTGTAGATTTGAGGTCTTTGAGATTGCCTTTGAATGACCGGCATATGTAGTAGTGTCTCGCTCTGCTCCTGATCACAGGGACATTCACATGTACATCCCCTTCTGGCTGAGCTCTTTGGGATAGCTATGGGCATCCTAGATGCGCTTACCGGGTTCACCTCACCCCCGGATAAGGCCTATGTTTGCAATTCTTTGGCCTCCAATCAATCTCATCCTTCGGCCCGAACTCCTCTCGCCTCCCTACACAAACTGTATACAAGACTCAGAATGGGATAGTAGTTCTTACTTCTACTGCCCTGTCTCGCATCTCTGTAGCTATGATCCTTTGGATGTTAAGAGGATAGCGATACATGAGGCATGCCACCAAGATTCTACGTCGGCACTCGGCGTGTTTCATTATTTGTAGGTGCTAATCGATGTCTCACCAGTGTCCAGCAGCCCTTTGCTAAGAAGGTTAGTGAATTCTTTGTCACCTTCTTGCGACTTTGTAACTGCCTCGGCCTCGTCCTTGTTCTCGGCTATCACCTGCTGCTGGCCATTTGCAACTTCTCTGTCGCTCACCCTGCTCAAACTCTGATCTGCTTCCATTACCTCCACCTTTAATCATACTCTGGTGTTATCCTTGTTGGTCTAGGCTGAGGTCCATACAAAATCCATGCAATAGTCCAATTTGATACATCTACTACTCGCCCTCGAACTGGAACACTCTCTAAGCAGGGTTGATCCTTTATCTTTTGCCCCTCTTTTGCTTTCTCCTCCATTGTGGCCAGGTAGTTGGCGTCGAGCTCCCTAACGATGCTTACATTGTATTGTGTAGGGGTCTTGGCCATCCATTCTAAACCATAGAAGATAAAAATACGCTTCATCTCTTCAACTTCGTTCAAAGAATTAGTGAGGATCCGTGGTTATTCTTGGATGCTTCTTTGGTTTGTTCTTGGCGGTGAGCTATGCCTTGTTCATATATCTCTTTAGCACACAGCACTCTCTTTGCATTATTTTGTTTTCTCGACGAAGTGCTCCTCCTCCTCTACTTCATCACTACTTTCCGCATTATTCGAGTCCCTTCTGACCTTTCCTCAGTGTTGGAGTCAGTTTCCATTTGTTGTTCCTCTCTAGCTCCTCTTGGTGGGGGCTTGGTGGGTGTGGCAGTGGATGCTTCAGCTTGGGCCTTTTCTCTTGCCTAGTGGTTACGGTTTCCATCGATGTGGGAATTGTCTGCGATAATCCTCAAGTGAACCACTAGGCGAATCTCCGGCTTTATCGGAACTCTGATCGGTTGTTTCATCAATCAATGTCCTGCGGGCTTGTGTTTTGTCTACCCTGCGTTTGTATGTCATTGTACTACTGAGAAAGAGGTTAGCATTCTTATTTGAAAAGGAAAAATCGAGATAAGATAAGTTCGGTATCTCATCACGGGTCCTCACTACGAGTAGTACCTCAAGGTATATTTCGTGAGAAAATCCTGATGATGCCCCACGACTCATAGCCTATGACTCGTACCATGAAGGTACGATCTGTACCTTAATTCATCTGATGATCCCATTCTTAATAAATCTCTATTTTTTACCACGACTCCTTGGTACGACCCATAGGTTATTCCACGAGTCATAGGATGAGCTTCCGAGATAAATATTTTCAAGATAAATGGTATGAGCACTTAGTATGATCTGTGGTGTCAATCTACGATCCATACTGTGTTGCGTACCCTTTTCAGACCATTTTATGATTCTTTTGCTCAGTGTGAAGTGTTTGTTTTGGGCATTTTGGGTAACTTGATTTCCCCCGAGGTCTAGCATATGGTAAACTCCCTTTACACTACTCAATCCTCCCTACATAACTCTCTTTAGTGTTCAAGGGCCAAAATTCAGTACATTGCAAGTGGGTTTTCAGTCGAGTTGATATTTTCGAACATACCCATTGATTTTCAAGCACTTGATGATTCTTATGGGTTTTCGATTCCCTTAAGTTCACTTTCAAACATTTAGAGCTTGTAATGTAAATAACACTTGATTGTCGATTCATAGGTAAATCAACTTCTAGGGCTTTGCACACTTAGTTGAAGTAAGAATTTTGTGCTTACTTTCTTGATGATGAGAAGTTATGGAATTATTTGGGAAGAGGATGCTCGGTTGTGGGTTTGTGGAGTTTGTGAGGTGTTGGAATTATTGGGAGAATGGTGAATTTTGAAGTTTAAATAGGTAAGGTTGTAAATCTTGGCCGACTCGGGTAATTTTAACCCGTCACGACTCGTACCACGAGTGCATTAGGAAACCTATGACCCGTTCCCTGACACCCGTAATGACTTTAACAAAGGAACTTACTGGTGACATACGAGTGCATCCTACATGACTCATACCATTGAGGTAAATCGTAGGATGAGACGTAGGCGGACTTTCTTCAAATTTTCTATGCTTTTCACCACCATTGCTGCCACGACTCGTAGGATCTCACCACGAGTCGTATTGAATCCTGCTTAGCAGCAGATTTTTCAGCCATCTGTTTTTGTTTCCCTGCACATTGAGCACACATTAGTTCACTAACTTGGGTTGCCTACCAAGAAGAGCTTGATTTAATGTCGCGGCACGATGCGGGTAGATCTGGGTTTCCCAGATTTCACCAAACCACCACTTGGATTGCCTCCCAAGAAGCGCCTAATTTAACTTCACGGCACGACGCAAGTCTTGACTACTCAGAATTCGTCAAGTGACTCATACTCATCTATCGATCTTTGAGGGTCACACTAAATTCACTGGTTTCTTCATGGTCAGATGTTGTGGCCTCTTCTTTGTTTATCACGAACTTTAGCAAGGACCGCTTCACATCTACTAGAGCTCTCACAGTAGTGAGGAATGGGTCGCCCCAGAATGATAGGGTGACCTCATAATCGACCTCATAATCCAAAGATCACAAAGTCCGTTGGGAATATGAACTTACCAACCTTGACGAGCACATCAACTAGGATGCCCCTTGTGGTCACTTTCTTGTTCCATCGGCCATCAATAGCCGCATGTTGGTTGAATTGGGGATCCAAATCCTAGCTTCTTGAAGACCGCCAAGGGCATTAGATTAATGCTAGCTCCCAGATAACGAGTGCCCTTGTGAACTCGACATTACCAATGTTGCAAGGTATCGTGAAGGCACGGGTCTTCCTGTTTACGAGATAAGACCCTTGTTGCTATGGCTCTTTAGTGATGGACATTTTCAACACGGCTCATAGCTTATAGATCTTTTCTTCGTCACTAGGTCCTTCATAAAATTTACATATCCTTTAAGAAAAAGTTAATATTCAAATAAGAAAAGATTAAAAAAAACAAAAAATTGTTTAAGCATTGAAAGAAATTTTGGAACTTACGGATTTGTCGCCTTTTTCTTCATCCTTTGTGGGAATGGTGGCGGTGGTCTTGGGATAGCCTTTTTCACTAGAGTTGCCTTGTTCAATGTCACATTCTTTATCTCCCTAGGGGCCTCTTGCAACTCATCATGTTGTGTCATCACCAATCTCTTCTTCCTCAATCACGCTCTCTTTTCCTCCTTTCAACTTCAAAGCGGGAATGGGGGAGTCAGCAGTGGTTTTACCACTCCTAGTCATCCTTTGCCATGCAATGAGAATCATTCTTTGGATTTTGGACAGTGCTGCTAGGCAGTGTACCCTTTTTCCTAGGGTTCATTGATGTCGACAGTTGCCCAAGTTGGTGTTCTATGCGTGAAGGCGGTGGCATGAGATTCCACTTTCTAACCCATGCTAGATAAGTCACTTGATTTCTTTTAGCCGATCATCTTGTGGACCTCACTTTTTCAGCATTTCGGTCATCATACTCTCCAGCTTTCATTGTCCGGCCTCCCCTTATCGTGCATTGGGAGGCACAGGGCCTCCACCGGTCATTGCGATATCCGTCATTTCTTCTCCATTCTCCCTCTCGCTCCACCTTCCCAGCTCCTATCCTAGAACCCATTCACATTATAGTTGTCTTTGTATTGGTTAGGCCTTGATTTCCAGAACCTTGGTGCCAATTGTCTTATGCGGACGCTTGGCGTGGCTCGGAAACTGCCATGGCTATCTAGAAAGTTGCCTCTTCATCTGAATCAGAGTGATCTACTCCTTGCTCCCTTCCTTGAGTTCCTCTTGCATTTACCTTTTAGCTCTTGCTCCCCGCAGTATGCTTTGTCCAACAATCCAATGATGTGGCCTGTGAGCCAACTCTGATCCCTGATTCTTCCTCCTTCATGGATGGTCTGCAGTCAAACCAACAACACATGTACCTGTCCTTTGCATCGGCCTCCCTCATATGCCGAGGCCTGTTTGTCTTAGTAACCCTATCAAGGATAGTAATTTACTTCCTCAGTGTAACTCATCAATGCCCCTCCGGCCACAAATTATACGCTCCAGCCTTGGGTACTGTTAAGAGACACATCAAAAAATTTCCAACAAACTGTCATCTAGGATTTTATGGTTGGGCACTTAGTCAACTATTTTTGAACCTCAACGGAGTTTCATAGAGTACCTTAGTCTTAATTTGCGGAAATTGCGAAAATATCACCTTTTAACATCTTGATGGGGAAAGAATCTCTCCAAGAAGACTTATTTAATCTCCCTCCAATTGGCTATGAGTCGTTGGACAACTCTGATAACCACAAAAGTAGCTTTCCTTGATAGAGAGAAAGGGAAGAGTCGGGTATGGCATCTTGGGCTTACTTCGAGCAGCTTTGTATGCCTTGCATATTCCTAAAAAGTTCATCAAGTGTGATTAGCGTCATCCTTTGTAGTAACGAACACGCTTCATATTTATCAATTGAATCATGGTGCTCGTAATGTTAAATTTGTCCCCAACGGGCGGTGGTAGTGGTACAATTGCTCTAGTTGACCCAACTTCATCAATTTCTAGGTCCTCATCATCAAAAGAATTTGAGGGGAAAATCTACCGAGCTCGGTTGCCCCTCCCATATCGACCAGCATTTACCACTTCATCTATGTCATCACCCGGCTGCTGAAGTGCGGCTAACAGCTAGCTCGGCTTGCCTAGCTTCTTGACTAACGAGGCTTCTCTTTTGCTCGGGGTTTCCATTCTATGCGGTGCTCGTTCGATTCGGGATTTAGTGGAACAGGGGTCTCCTCTATTCCGAGTTCTTGGCATTCACCGGAGGACACCCTGTGGGTAATCAAAAACACAAAAATTGCAGAGTGAAATAATTGCAAAATTCAACTACACTAGTCTTGGCGTATTCACAAACAGCGGTGCCACTTTTTGATAACGCTCAAGCCACACTTCCAACTGAAGTGTGAAGCGGACGTGTCAATAAAGAACCCAGCTTAGAGGTTGGGATCATTCCAGAATATAGAAGATCTAAATTACGGTCGGTAGATGAACTTGTATGGTAATTGCTTCACAATGGGGGAATTCTAATAAAAATTAACAATAAAAATAAACAGCAGTCAAGATTATATTTGTGAATCAATAATTAAGGGAATAACTAGGGTTTGTGTTTCCCATGGGTTCATAACGACTTTAGGGATACACTCGTGATCTTTACCAATACTTACTTACGAGCGATAATTTAGGTTCATTCAAGCGATCGACCAATCCCTATTGAATGACTATCCTCAATTACTAAATGATTCATGAGTTTTGCAAACTAATGTTATCACTAAGTTCCAGATTTAACTATCCTGCGACCACAACTCAAGTTAATACAATGATCATCAGATCAAGGCTCTGTTGCAATTCTCTTTTCCTAAGTCTCTACCTCTTCGACCAAAGCAAGTAAAGATTCAGGCACTTCCTAATGTTGCTTACCGCTAAGGAATCATTAAAGATGAAGAGACTACAATATAAGTAATTAGTATTGGTTTAGAATCACTTAGTGCAACCTAACTTGTTAATTTAACATGGTTCCCACAACCCTAGCTATGACGGTTTTAGCCTCTCATAGTTGCAGGGTTGTGATTTGTGTTCATATTTAAATACATAAAGCAATACTTACAAAGATGATTGAGAAAAAACGATTCCTTCAATTAATCCACAAAATCTTGAATAACAAGTAGCAAGAATAGATGAATTCAAGAAAAGAGTTGATCACAAAGTTGAACCAACTCAATTCTCTCTTTTAATGATGTCAAATTGCTTACTACAATGTTTTCCTACTAAAATTAAGTCTGTCGTCATCCTCTGAAAAATAAAACATAAAAAGTATTTATAGAGACACAAGAATCCTTTTCCTAATCTACTAGGACTGCTTTCCATATATGTAGCCGACCTCATGTTGGTCGCTACGGCTCGTAGGAGCTTCTCACGGACAGTGGCATCAACTCGTGGCTGAAGTGTTGGCTGAATTTGGCTAAGTATTAGGCCAGGTACGATTCATACCAACATACTACAACTGCGTACATTGCACCCGTGGCTGATCCTGATACTTTAAACTTTGTCTGAACTTCACCATGGCTAGGTATGGTACGACTCGTACTCATCTCACGGATCGTAGGGTACTCACGTGCGAGAATCAGCCTCTTTGTATGCAATTCTTCTTGATTTCATCACGGCGCTTACCACGAATCGTACCATCGTAATTACGATCCGTGACAATCTCATGGGATGGTCTTCGGGTTAAACTTTCGGCTTCTTATCAAGGCCCTCAATACGACTCGTAGGTCCATCCTACGAATGTTGTGGACTACACTTTTGCACTTTTTGCACACTTTTAGCTTCCTTTTGTAATTTATTCTTCCAATACCCATTTATCATGTAATCAAAGGAAAAAGTGCCTCATATTCACATAAATACACCTAAGTCCATGCTATTTTTCTTAAGTTTGAGCATCACTTGATCTTTGTAAATCACAACACATCAACTCTTGAGGATATGTTGAGAGCTTGTGTGATTAACCTCATAGGTAGTTGGGATGATCGGTTACCTGTTATCAAGTTTGCTTATAACAACAGTTACCACTCTACATACTAGATATCTCATCATACTTGAAATCATAATATGATCTTGAGTTTTCATGAACTTGCGTAATTGGGTATAATTTTTTCTAAAATTTGAAATCATGACTTTATAATCAAAATAGATATAAAATCTGCCCATGGATTATAAAACATACTTTGAAACATGAAGGAATTGACCTATAAATAAATCGTAGAAAATTTCGCAAATTAGGATAAAACCCTATAGAATCATGAACTTGATCTAGAATTTAAATTCATGAAATTAAGGAGAATTCTGAGCATGAAAGTGAAAGGAACCCTCATTCATGGCCTCATATAGCTGGGTAACTTGAATCTATACTTGTCATTGAAAGCCCAAGATATTTGAGAAGAATTTGGGAGTTCTAGGGTTGATCTTCAATGGAGAGGTCTAGACTTGCATGCATGGGAGGAGAATGGTTAGAATAGGATTAATCCCTCTTAGTACACCTCTTTGAGCTTAAAATGATGTAGTTCGGGGTTTAGGAGCTTATAGTTCACGAAAACACCCTTACTAATTTCATAAGAAAGCCCCAATGCTGCCGGTCGACAGGGGACTAATGAGTCATTGGGACCACTAACGGCTCATGGTACTCACTCATTACCTTCTTGGAAAATATTCATTTTATTGAACTTCTTTTCCCCATAGGAACATGACGAGTCGTTAGGTGCATGACGGCTCATCCCTCCATCCATTATCAGCACTGCAAATTCCTTCTCTCACACACTTAACGAGAACACCACGACTCGTGGGGTGACACGACTATTCGTCGCCCTACCGTCAGTCCGGGGGAAAACCATCATTTCTTCCAACAGCACATACTTAATGGGTCAGCGGCGATCCATCAGTGACTTAATGAGTCACCTGGCAGAGTCGATACAGCGGCACAGTGCGAATTTTCCTGCTCTCGGTTTCAACCCTACGGCACGATTACTTTAAGGGTATTATAATATCTCCCTTTGGGCACATTCTTCCTCGAATGTGGGTAACCTTACTGAATAATTGGGGAAAGGAATTGTAATCCCAAATACTAAACATCTAAATTTAGAAAGTTGTGGAATAGTGACTACGAATTGATATATATATGCACGACGAATTTATAAAATCATACATACATGCTAGTACATGAAGGAGCTGAGAGAAATGAACTAAACATGAGGTGAAGAGTATTAGAGATAAAACTGATACCTCAAGTTGGAATTGAGTCGGAAGGGTATAACTCACAAGAAAGCTGTAGGGTCGCGGGCAACCAATTATTAGTCCCTTTACTTAGAAGAGCGTAGGCGCTGCGGCGGACATGCTTTTGTGCGGTCGGTCTCTAATCCCCACAGGAAGCTTACTGACAATCTTATCCCTGAGAATAATCTTGTTCTAACATGGTTCTATTCCTTTGGCCCTCAACTTGATACATTCGAGATCTTATATGACTTTCCTAGGAAATTCTAACTTACTTGATTAAAAACACAGGACTTAGCCACTCACGATGGCCTGTACCTAAGTATCTCATGGGAGGCCGAGGCTAGAGCGTGCCAGCCCTGCCTATAACTACTAATAAGGTCCCTTTCCTTAGATTAACCATGGGTCTATCGCTTGGACGTTTGAAGGCTTCTGATGACCTCTTGACAAATCTTGAACCACTAGAGGCGATGCGCAGTAGTAGCGGACTAGACGGTAGGCTATCACTTAGCTCACTAGACACCTAGGCTGATGACTCTAAAGTATGGCCTTCCTATCTCAATTTCTGGCACAGGGGCGTAAGGGTGCGCCAATGGCCTCGTAGCCTCCACTAATAATGGAAACATGACTAATGGCTAATCGTCATTTGTGCCTATGATGTTCAACTGACTAACTCGGGTACTGACTATCTGAAAGCTTCTAAGGTCTAGATCCAATAATAAAACATTAGCATTACGCTGTCATAGCAGAACAGGCATGGAAGTCTCTATAACACTCTAGCATTATGTCATATATGTTCATGCGACAAGGGATCTTTTGCCAAAATAGTCCTTATATATTTTCTAGAAGCTAACCACAACATATATACATTCATAGTCCACAAACAAGTTGTCCAAAACATATCGGATCGCAATTTACTATTAACAACCCATTTACCAACATGTGGAGACGTTATTTCCATTCAAAAACATAAGACGTATCATTTAAAACGAGAAGGTTGTATCTTTGGTCTTAGCTAATAGCAAATAGCTAATCTGTAGTACACTTATTCTCTCTTATCTTTGGGATTTAAAAATTTGTATTATAGTACTATAGGAACTAACTTGTCAAGAAATTCGCCTTAACATACCTCGGCGCCGTTTCCCGAATAAGCGATGAGTTTCAACTTGTATTCATCAACTCTTTTCAGGCGCAACCGTTATACTAAGAGAAAGGGCAATTTCAATACCAACCGGTTTAAAATGATAACTTTTTGATACTAATAACAATAATACTTCAACTTCACAAAATATGGTGAAAACCCATAATTTCTAGAGTTCGAAGGGAGAAATGCTTACCTAAAGCACATGGACGTATAGGAATCAATTAGGAACAATTTTGAAAAGCTTCTACGCGGCGGGGTTCCGATTTTCAGTGTATTTTGAGAAGATAACTCTGTAAGTAATGCTCCCTGCCGGGTATTAGAACTCGTACAGAAGTTAATTTGAGATTGGACCCGGTGTTTGGTAGCGTAATTTGTGAAAACTTGAAATTGCCTTCTTGTTTTCTGGCCGGGAAATATTTAATGAATCATTTAGATTGGACAAAGGGTAAGGCATAGGGCGGTGGCACAGGCGGCGCCACTGTTTGGCGCGCCTGCGGCGCCCAAACCACCAAAAGGCCTGTTGGCGTCGCGCCTCCTAGGGCGTTGATCCCCTGGCACGCTGCACTACCCAAAGCACCGGCAAGCTAGTGCGTCGTGGTGGCCCTTCATGGCCTGGCCTCGCCTAACCCTACCTCCGAGGCTTTTCCCACATGTCGAGCTCTTTTCCTGCCGTCACAACCTACGCATACGCCTACTAGCAGATTAATATTTTACGAGGTGTGACAAACATTAGAATCTCGGCTTATGAGGTTGACTCTTTTCATGATCATTATGTATGAAAACTTCCACTTATTCATATTTAGTTTATCAATTTTTGTTAATTTATGCTCGTTAGCCGCTATGTTCTTGATATGGGTAAACTTGGAGTTATTCGTGATTTTGGGATTCCCGTGTCTTTGTCTGGGACCTAGATTCAGATCATGACAGCACTCCCTCTACCAAATTGAATACCAACCCTTTCTGGTCTGAGCACCTCCTCTACCAGTCTAGGTGCCCCTCTAACCACTAGCTAACACCCCTCCCTAGCAGGCGTCTCTCGAATGCACTCCCTCCTCTCCCCGGGGAGGAGGCCGGAGCTCAGAGGAGCTAGGTGTGGAACAATCTGCCCACCCTGTCAAAATTTGAGACACTAATATCTGTCGATGTGGCCATACTCTTCGCACTGGTTACACCTTCTCAATCACTAGTCTTTGAGTTGGAACCGAAGAAAAGAGGGCCGAGCCCGAAGTTTGAGCAAATGATCTAGTTACCTCCAACTGTACTTGCTGGTCATGGAGTGGTCAGTAGACCCCCGCTGACACCTACATGGCTAACTGACCAAGGCATCCTGAGTAGCCACAGAAAGTACCGGAGTCTTGGAAAAGAGTCGTTGTAAGAACCAACCTTGAGCTTCTTCTAGCATCTTGTGGCCATCCTGTTCTCCACTCCTCCCACGTTCTTCACATACTCCCTGCACTCCTGAAAAGTCTTACCTGTAAGGACCAGCTGAGGCCCGACAAGCTGACTTACATTAGGGCCTTTAACAAATCGTCTAATCCTCTCTTCCTCTGTGGGCGTGGGCGAGCATGTGTAGAGAGAGGACTCGGGCATCGTATGCTGTGACTAAAGAGCTCCCCTACTTGATGGTGGTGAATTCGTCCTGCCTCCTATCTCAAGGTATGGGGTACATACTTCTCGAGAGAAAAGTGGAGTAAGTACAGATTTGAGTCAATAGTGGTGACCACCTTTGATCTGCACTCCACAAAATCCTTCCACCACAGCTTAGCATCACCCATCAGGTGACAAACTCTGCCCCATACTTCTACTACCCACATTTGACCTCTCTGTGATCCCGATCATAAACTGGGGGCATCCTCCGCCTCGGTATCGTAGAAGGTGGGAGCTTTATTTTTGTGAACCTCCAAAATGAGTCAGCCTCCCAATCATTCTTGGCCTAGCTACCGACCTCGGAAACATCACCGCCTTTGACATATCAATACAAAGAGCCACGAGTAGGTGCATGTTGTCTCCCCTTCTTTGCCCTGCCCCGGGAGCCGCGTGCCCCATGCACGAGGCCACTCAAAAAGCTAAGAACTGGCAGGGCCTGGGAGTCTTTGGGCAGTGCAGCCTCTCCTGAAGCCAAGGAACCTCCCACCTCCACAACCACTCTCTCTTGGACTGCCGATGGTGCGAGAGATGCGGCCTCTCTTGAATCGGCGGGGAGGCGTAGCCCTCTCGGCAATGGCGACCTGCACGCCCGCTACCACCTAGGCCTCTCTACTGCGAACTATGGTTGTTGCTGCTGGCACAGTGCTCCTCTGAGTTCCCCCTACATGTGTTCTCACCATATGTTGAGAAATGAGAAAGAGTTGTTAGATACCAATTTGGAATCAAGTAATAGCGAGGACAAGAAAGGAAGAAAGAGAGAGAGTTTTCCTAAAGTCCTTTAGCCTCTCGAAGATAAGTTATGGGCGTCTCAGTAGTCCACGAGACTCTACTAGGGCAGATCGACAAACGCTATGGCTCTAATACCAACTTTGTCATCATTCGAATGGCCGTGATTGACATCCACACTAACCCCCAGTGTGCAGGTCAGCCAATCCCACTATTATCCCCAAAGCGCAACATTGACCCCAGATATACTAACACTTTTCAAAATAAAAGACACATTATCGATATAACTTTAGAAAATCAAAAACCAACTCACAAAGTATTCCCAGAACCTGATTATTGCACTTAAGATGTCTATTCAATATTGTATAAGATTGATTTAAATCCAAAACTAAATAAAAACTGTAAATGTCCGAATGAGAGACATATTCGGAGGAGGAGTAGAACAACACATCCAGCGTTGCTCACCTTTCAAATAGTCTATTGCTTCCCTAAGGTGAGGTCAAGAGGAACTTCGAGGATCGAGATTCTGCACCTAGGAAAGAAGTGCAGGAGTAGCGTCAGTACGAAACATAGTATTGGTAGGCATCATCAGTCGACCTTACATAAGCATACATACATACAAACAATATACCATTAGCAGAACACATCATTCATACATAGCCATGCTTAGACATTACTTCTACTCAGGTGCTAGCCGGCTTTGCTCACTAGATTGGGCCATGGTACTGCCTTGGCAATAAGCTCAACTTGGCTGCACATTCAACTTTCCTCTAACTGTTACAATCTATACATTAATGTAATCATCCATGCATTTGACATTCATCAGCAACGATACATGTCACGTAACCATATAAGGTATAGAATGAATCATTCTCAAAGATTTCACAACTCAATCACGATTTCTCTTTTAACCATTCTTTCCATCAAGTCATTGCAGAGCCTTAATTATTCAGACTGCACACATATGACCACAAGTTCTGTTCAACTAGATACACATACACAATCTAAATCTCACCATATTATAGTAGATTAAATAATACAATAAATGGGCGAAGACGCACCGGGAACACACGCCTCCGTCATATCACCATGAGCACTCAGTCACTAAATTTTGATGTACACCATGTCAGAGGATCTTATTTCCGCCTTCCATTCACTTGACCTGCAAGAGGACTCTAGAAATTCATGTACTATACCGGTGTAGTACCCGCTCTCACTCCATATGCTCGTCCGAATGCTCCCCTTGCACACGAACCACTTAGTCAATCTTGCTCACCGGATGTCAGTCATAGGCCACTCATCTCGGAATATTCATATTATCCACATTCAATCTCATAGTAGATATACTATCAATAAATACGTTATTATGACTTTTAGGAGATCTCATATTTATCTCACTCAGCTTGATTATCCAACAATTCATCATTCACATTTATGAAAATATGATAGAACACATATAATATCTCAAACGTCAATTATACATCACAAATCGAGGAATAACATCATATTAAGATCACTTTAGGGATTGAATTAAACATGGAAATTATCACAACAACTAATGTCTAGGACCAGTCAACATATTATCATTCCACATACATACATGTCATTATATAAGTCTAACTCCTTCCTAAATCATAATCTACCTCGATTTGGAGGGTTCGAATGATAATCACTCTGTTTGAGCCTTGCCTTTCCTCAATGCTTTCGAATGCTCAAAATCTAACATTTCCCTGTTTAATTCAATCCCTAAAGTGAATTTGATATGGAGTATAGTTTCCCTTCTCAAGGTAATCAAGTATAGATGGAGTAAATTGAGTCTCTTACCTTGAGAAAGGTGTACTACTATAGAAAAATCGTCTCTAGCTCTTGGAAGTTTGTGCTGGAAACAATGAGTATAACTCTTGAAATCTCATTTAAAATCCACTTTCTGATTCCCGTCATCGCTATGGCGGTCATTTTCCGCTTCGGCTGTCAGGACACCGCTACGGCGGATCCAGCGATTATTCTCGGAGTCCGTTACGGCGGAACTCCGACCGTCAGCCGGTCTCATTGCCAGCCGAAAAATCTCACCGTTGCGGTCCCCATAATCAGTACCAATCTTGCTCTCAACCCACTCCCCTGCATCAAAATTTTTCACTATCTCTCCACATGTACCTTTCTGTCCACCACCTAGGTCAATTAGCATATTCTAAGCTTATTCCCCTCATAATGACATAGTCGTACACTAGACTAGGTCTCGGGAAATTCTTTGTTGAGATTTTAATGCAAAAAATATTTTTGAAACCTTCAATTGATAACCTTTATACCTTGAATATATATTCCTCTAGATTAGAATTGTGTTTTAAAATGGGATGGAAGGTATGGGGTTCTCCTATTGGACTAGACTCGAATAGGTACCATGATCCGGCAGGTAGATTCGTGACAAAAGGCTCACAAAAGAATATATGATCTATTTAAAATCTTTATTAAAAAGTGAATAAATAATTATTTTTATAATAAATATTATATCTAAACACATTATTAATACTTCCTCACGGTTTCAATTTTATTGTCTGATTTTGACTTAGCTTGGAATTTAAGTAAAAGAAACTTTTGAATCTTACGTCACGCCCAAATTAAAAGATAAGTAGAATATATTAAAATGTCCTTTTATCTTGTGGTCTTAAACATGTCATGTTAAAAGTGAAAATTAAAGAATTGCCAAAAAAGAAAAGAAATATTATTTTTAAAGAATTTAAAAAAGAATAAAACAAATAATTAAAAATAAAAAAAATAAAATATAATGCATTATTAATAATATATATTTCAATAATGCACACCACAAGTTTAGCATTTTATGTCTTACAAATCCCTGTTTAAAGTACATCCGTTTCGTCGCAGCAAACTAAACCACCCTTTACAGAATTGTAAGCAACAAAGACTGGAAAGATATACCAAAAATGAAACCACATTATTTGGTGTTTAATTAATTATATAGTCAAACAATTTGTATAGTAATATTAATATAACCAGAATTAGAACCTGATCAGATAGGGTAATTTTTCTTTTCTTTATTGAGGTTAGCAAACGACCATTTGAGCTCCAATGATAATAATGATTGGTGTATGTGAAGGTTTGGCTTCAGTGCTACCTCTCCATCTGCAGACCTGAATTTCCCATCACTCCATTCCTATAATTAAGAAGGAAAGATTTTGAGTTAAATCACATGATAATAATCTTGTAGTTTGTACTAATATTTTCATTGATCTTACTTTTTCCCCTTTGCTCCATATTATTTATAACTTCCTTAGTCCACTTTACTTGTTCACTATATTAAAAATAAATATTCATTTTACTTATTCAATTTAAAAAAAGACTAAGAGATGATTTGTGCCAACTTCTAATTTATCGTTATTATTACTTGCAGTCATTTCACAATGCATATTACTAAGCATTGAATTTGTTATATTTAAAGAGTGATATAATAAAATTATCATTTTAATTTGATAATTATTAAATTTGTCTTATAATTTGAAGTGTTGTTTTAATTCAATTTTAATTGGTAGGATAAGATTTACACCTCCTTTAAGAAAAATTAATAGGGGTTGCAATTTGACTAATATAACCTATTAATTGATAAATATTTTGAAAATATATAATAATCATTATTTATCACATTTTAGAGTGACTTAAGTACTAAGAGTAGAGTTGGAAAAAATTAATTATTTTTGAGTTTTAAATTGACAACTATCTTGAAACAAATAGTTTAGTATGCTTACGAGTAAAAGAATGGAGAAAGCATCGAACAAGTAAAGATAGATGTATAGAAGTGCTTATAGGTTTTTGCACCCATAAATTAGCCTTGAAATTTTTCTTTAGTAACAAGTTATCTGCTTAAAAAAAAAAATCATTCTGATTTATGATTAAAACTCGCGCTTTGAACTCGTACAAGAAGTCAAATTGGCATCAAGAGAGATTTCTAATGGGATAATCAAATGGTGAAAAATTAATCATCAAATCCAAATCTAATTAATTTTATAAATGGTTTGTTCAGTGACGTGGATTCATAACACTTTAACAGTGTAGGGAAATGGTATCAACAATTAGTGTTTGTCCTAGCTAACAAGGAATAACGAGAAAGGAAAAAGAAACAGGACTAACGTTTATCTTTCTTCTAGAAATAAATACCTCAAGTTGATCTCCAATAGTGACAATGATTGTGTCTGGGCTGGTCTTAAACGGCAAGCGACCACGTTTTGAATGCATAGAGAATTCAATTGGTTCCAGTGGGAAGCAAAATTCAAGCATATTTAAATGAATCTTCAAGTGTTGCATTGTGGGGTGGAAGCCGTGTGTGGTCCACGTTGCTCGATTGATTTTTAGTGCATCTGTAGCATGCGCATTTTCACTTCTTCTGATTCAATTTTCCTCCAACTTTGCTCTGTCACTCGAAATCTGATTATTTGATCCACTTCTTTTGCTATTCCTTTTAGTTTGTTCAATACCTCTTCCAACTTTTTCCTGCACCAAAAGTAAAATTATCATTCTCAAATTATTTATAAAAATGTTTCAAATAAACAAAGAGAAAAAATAGAATATAAAGCTGGCTAAGATTCACAAGGGCAAAACGCCTTCTAATCATAAGAGATTTGTATCTTTGGCCCATATTATTTAGAGGCCTTTAGTATCAATTGTTTCAAAATGGCCCATGTATTTTTAGCTCCTATTGTAATCAAGTACTCATTCCCTTTCAATTTGTATTTTGTACTACAAGCGCAAAGTTAACTTAGTTGTTCGAACTAATTAAGTAGGTGGTTAGCTTTTGTACACAAGAAGGTCTAAATTTTTGAAATAAAAATTTATATATTTAAAATTATGTAAAATATTATAAATTACAATAATTAATAATTTAAAATATTTAAAGGTTGTGTCTTGCTTCTTTTCTTTTCACGTTTTTTTCAGATTGTTTCAAAGAAAATGAGACCTTTTTTATTTTTAGCACTTTTAAATTTAAACATTCTTTATTTTACTTTTAATAGCACTTTCTTATAACAATGATATGAAATGTTTATCACATCGATTCAAAGATATCTTTGATATGTCAGTACATATTTAATTTAAAACCACAATTTTAAAATTTTCTTTTTACATTCCTAAATTTATCAAGCCACATACAATAAAACGGAGGGAGTAGTAATCTTTTGGCACAAAGTTTACATGCTATTTACAAAAGCAGTCCATTAAAAAGTATAGACCTTTTATTTCATAGGAACATAGAAAAGAATTATATATTATTACCTCATTTGATTATCCATTTGTTATCATGTTAATCAATTTTTGCATTGTTGATTCATATATTATATAATAGAATTTAAAAATAATTTAAATATACTATATTTTATACATAAAGGACGAAAAAAAACACTCATTTCAACATTAAATGTAACTAGTCATGTATTGTAAGTTAAAGTATAATTTACCAACAATTAAAATGATCAAAAATGCTATTATAATTCGGGTAATAACACGGGAAAATTTATTCACACAGTATGTACACTCAATCAATAAAAAAAGGACATGTGTCCTTTACTTAATAAATATTAGTTTAATTTGATAAATTTAGGAATGTAAAAACTCATAATAAATATTGGTTTTATCTTCTATGGTTAACTTAACTATATTGGGTGTATACACCTGGTGTGGGTAATTTTTACCTAATAACACAGCAAATGAAATCCTATGTTGTAGAGCACTGAAAAATAGAAATGTTTCGTCCCCTGTGACCTTGGCCTTTTGCCATTGCATTATCAGACCAATCGCAAAGGAACTTGTCATAGTGCTTGTACTTTTCACTTAATCTAAATAACCATTCATTCTTAATCAGCATTATTCTCAACTCGTCGCTAGATATTCCATGACCAATAATCCGAACCACTCCAAATTCAGCAGCGGAAATCAACAACCTACTCATCGCATCATTTTCCCTTTGCAAAAGTGACTGATAATGGATTTCATAGACATCAACGATGCGGGAGATTCAAGTGAGGAACGTTTACGGATTGATCAATCATACTCTCCCAGATTGAATTGACAGCCGGGCAGTGACCCTTTCCTGAGGAGATCGGAAGGTAATTGGTGCTGCATAGGAGGAGGACAAACGTTTTCTCATATTGATCTCTGGGAATCAAAAAGTAGATTGATGATCAAGTGTTTGTTGAAATGAGAAAAGGAAAGTAAAGAGTTGAGGAAGTTTTGTTTGATTTGGAATGGAACAGCTTTAGTGCATGGGGCCGGCCTTGGTGGCGGGGACCAAATCTAGAAGACTAGTAGTTCTAAGCACGTCTTCCTTTTTATATTAGGGTCTACTGTCAAATTTTACATTCACTAATTTCCTCTTCTTTTTTTTCCTTTAATCCAATTCATTCGTTTGTGGTTTGTTTAATACCCAATTGAATCTGTTTCCGAACTAATGTTCAAAACTAGTGCATATATATGCTGCGCTTTGCTCGGTCTAAGAGAACTTCTATAGATTTTCTTGTTAATTTGCAACTTTTTGATTATAAATAATACAAAACACATACACATATATACTAGTTTATATATATCCATTGTAAAGTTTCTAAAATAATTTAATAAATTGTTTTTCCTTATGTATTTCTTAACTTTTTTCTATTTATATTATATTAAAAGCAGCAAAGGGTTATTAGAAATGTTGATAGAACTTTTTATCATTCGTCAAAAGATTTACAATATACAAAATTATTATCTATTATTTTTCTCAAATAATTGTCTTTTAATTATTATCCTAATATTTAAAATTTTAAAATTAATTAAAGCTATAGCTATTAAACTCTTACTTATTTATAAGATGTAAGTAATCTTAATAGTACTTTATTTTTTTAGAATAAAATAATTTTATCTACCAAATGGATATATATCAGCTCACCAAATAAACATGAGAAGACTATTGCTAAGTTGAACATGATCCCTCACCACCAGCATACTAAGTTGCTACCGCTGATACTCAATTTTAATTTCCATATTTTTAATTAATTATTTTAAGCTTTTAAAATTTTAAATAAAATAAAAATATTAAAATTATTTAAAATATTTTAAATTAAAAAAACAAAAAAAACATGTAATTTAATTAAAATACAAAATAATTATATATATATATATATATATGCGTATATATTATTTTTATGGTTTTAAATATTTAAACGTAAAAAAAATAAGAAAAAAGGGTCAGTTTAGTGTGTGTGTGTAATATATATATATATATATATATATATATATATATATATATATATATATATATATATATATATATATGTTATTATATTTTCCATGTTAAAAAATTAATACTTTATTTGAGTATGCAGTTTAAATTATCAATTTTAAGTCAATTATAATTTAAAGTTTAAATTGACTATTTTTAAAATAAGCATTTATTTTTATTTAAGTTTAGAAGCTTAATTAAATTAATCAATTAGTAATGCATTTTGATTTTAATTTATATTTCAATGATGAGATGATTTTTATAATTTAAATGATTTCAATTTTATCAAATTAAGGTTATTTTATTAAGGAAGTGGTGTGGAGCAGAGAGGTTCTATAGTATGAAGTACTCCCTTTCCCTTCTTTTTTTTTTTCAAAATTTTTCATCATTTTCTTCTCTGCCTCACGCCTCAATCCCATCGAAGACTTGAGGATTCAAATTTTGAATCCTCAAGGTCAGAAGGCCCACATTTGGACCCTCAATCCCTCCTATAAAAGGAGGAGACATTGAAGGAGAAAATCACTCAAAATTCATTGGGAGAAAACATCCAAAGGCGGATTCAACTTCCTTTGGAGAAACTGAGCAGCTCACAAACACCTTGCTGATTTTTTAGTGCTTAATGTTTCTCTCATCTACTAACTTATCCCCATAATATTTTTCTTTTCTGTTCGCACTTAGAGTAGGAAAAGCTAGCGTAAAGACTCGACAAATTTCCGCCTCAATCACTGCACTATATCAGGTAAAACTCCGCTCCTTTTCCATTCTGTTATGTTCCAGTGCCACGAGGTATTAATTATATGTGCAAATTGAACTATTAGATGAAATGATTTAAAGATACTTGACCAGTGGCTATTTTGCTAGGATTATAAATGATGAATTAGCTATATGTATTTGCTCTATTTTATTGCCATATGATGGTGTTCGTTTGATTCTTTTATCAAGATTTAAATGGACAAATAGATATAAGGCAGTGAATAATGGCAAGATAATAAGCAATATGGAACTTAGAATTGGGTATGTTTGGACATGACTATGCATTTTCATTTTTGTACGTTAAGTTACATAATTCCTTAAGTTGTTCAAGTATTTTCTCATGTTAATCACCCAGCTCCAATATAATTATGTTGATAGAAAACTTGATAATAACAGTCTTATTTGCTCTTCTTCATTATGAGAGATCAGATCATGTTTGGAGCTATACAAGCTTGGCCATTGCTGAAAATATAATAAGTCAATTAGAATTTTTTGTCATTTACTTGTCTAAAGAAGTTCATATCTTCTACTAAGCTTTAGAAAATTTTCAGTTCTATCAGAAAGTCATTTCCTTGCCTTTGCTGCTATTTGACTATTTTTGAGAATCTTGAATTTAAACCTTGTTTGAAGCTAATGAATAATAAATGTGAAACATTAGTTCAACTTGAGCCTATGGATTTTGTTCCTTCTTTTCCTATTATGTGTTTGATGTTGTTTGAAGTTTGCCATCATTTTTAACTATTTGAGTATGTTTATATAGATTCATATTTAGTAGTAGACGATTGAGCACAATCATAGTTTACTTCAAAAATTATCTTCTTTCTTTCATGTAATGATGTTTGAAATTATATCCGACATCAGCGTATGTGAACATCGCCATGGGTTTTTCATTTATCTAGATCTGTAAATAACTCTCTTAGTGGATTAGAAAATCACATATTAGACATTTGGGGGGTAGAATAAGGTTGGTTTTGGACCTAAAAAATATGAATGAATATATTTATTTGCTTTAGTTTCACTGTTTATAGGTTAGAGTTTGTTTCTCTTTTCACCCTCTTAAGTGTTGACCTTGGGTTTCATATTTTAAGACAAGGCAGGTCAATACAAAAGGGAACTACTATTTGAATACAACTCTGCATGCTTTTTAACTGATTATATTTATTTGTTATTTTTTAGAGGTGGCTTCTTAAATGTGTTAAACACTTAGTTATACTCGAAGGCGAGGAAAGAATCGCATAATTAAAAACAAGGTCTCTAGTGACTTTTCTCTCATTTGAATAGTTTGATTGTGTAAAGGCATGAAATCCTTCTCTTAATTGTTTTGCACCCAATGATTTAAATGTATCTATCTAGGTTAGTGGTCTTTTATAGGTATTTGGCTAATTTGTTCATTTTTAAGCTATGTTTAGTTATTATTATAAGTGCAAAAAAAAAGGTGAAAGAAAAAAATCACTTAGTAATAGTAGATGATATAGGCTACATTCCTTTAAAATAAATTGTCCTATCTTCCCTCTCAATTCATTTTTGGATCATATGTTCTAATTTTGTGTTATACAAATGTCAAGAAACATAGGAAATGATGGTTGAAAGGATCTTGCGCAGAGTTTTTTGAAATCCAATATGTAGTTGTACCTTTCTTGAAATTGTATGGAAGGCATAATATTGTTAGTTAATTAAGTGATCCCATGTCTAAGTGGTAGTTTAATTAGGACGAAGGACAAACAGTAATGCGTTTGCAGTCCTTCCCGGGGGCTAGTAGGCTTTGTCATTCTTCTTAAAAAAAGTTTGCGAATACGTGTTCTTGAATGGTAAATGTTAATTTAGATATGCAATGCATAAGGTGATTTCATTGGTTCTTGAAGAGTCTTGATTCTCTCTAAAGATTGTTTTGCCTATTTATTTCTATCATGAGGTTGTGTATATTACTTTAAGTCTCTTTCGTGTGTCCCATGTTAATCTATATATATATTTGTGTCACGACTTAAGTTTGCTGACCATTCTAACCTCCTTCGCTCTTTCTTTTCAGCCTCGCTTCGAAGCCAGGTTCCTATTTTAGAAGCACAATCTTGGCCTGGCCAGCAGCTGTCAAGATTTTCTCGCCGGTTATTGAAGTCAAATATTAGGAGTTGGACTCTTGAAAAAAAGCCCAACACTTCTAATTTCCTTCCTTACTACTACTTCCTTTATATTGTATTCTCGATATTTTTCACTTACTTTCTGCATGTTGTGTGATTTTATGAATGGGCTCCTTGTTGGAACTATTTTTTTTAATAAGCATGTTCTAAACACATTTTTTCTTTATTGATTATTATATTGTTACTACAATAATTCTTGACATGTAGATGGCTATTCCATGTTGAGTTAGAATTTTAAGTGCCATACGTGCGAGAAAAGGGCCCGGGAGAGGCTAGGCAAGCGTCAAGTCGGCGCGTCACAAGGCGAATGAGACTTATAAATTGCATTCGGCAGATAAGAAACATAAATCGCATTAAAAGCCCCCACTTCGGTTTTTAATGATAGAAATTCATAATTTCAGAGATTAAACAGAAAAAACAGTAGGAAACAGAGGACATGAAGATTTCTTTAAAAATTTCATTCGTTTACGCTATTAAACGCTGTCCAAACTCGTATTAATCTTGGGTAGTGAAGTATTAGGCGCCGGGAGCATTCTGCGGGGTTAGTTTCGTGAAATTCGGTCAGTGAATCGTCGTCCTGCCGAGATAAGGTAAGTGGAATTGCTCCAAATTAGTGTCAATATACTCCTAGCCCTAAAAGTGAGTATTTCTCCCTTATGGACGTTCAGATAGTGAGTTTTCGACGTTTTTGATAAGTCAAAGTTTGGGCTATATATGTTAAAAGTGACATTTTCTTATAGAATATTAATGTATTTAGGTCTAATTGGTATATATATGGATGCAGTTGGGAGAAATAGCGGAATATTGACCGAATTATGCTAGTTAGCCGGGAAATCAGAAACAAAGGTATGTAAAGCCATTTCCTTCGGCAAGTTATTAATCCTAGTATAGCAAATAGTGAACTCTGAAGAAAGAATCCGAGAAGTGAGAATTGAGTCCAATATTATTTTAGCAAGCATGTTTTATGTTATTATGCTATATTCAGAATAAAGGTCGATGCATCCCGATGTCAAGACAGTCGAGATAATATTTCGAGATACGGTATAGCTCGGTATGAGAATGGAGTTTAATGCGAAAAAGTTGAATAAGAAATCGGAATACGGAATGGTATTTTCGAGATCGAACATGCTTGCTATACGTGATTATTGTTGTTGAACCTGTTTGTGCTATGAGGACACCCTTAGAGCTTCCTTTCCGCCCCGGGGTTAATAGGCTGTGTCGGCTACCCGCCCAGAGGTGAGGATACGTCACTCCAACAGTGGCATGCCGTCATGATAGGACGAAGATGGAGATCGCTGGCATTCCCATATCAGGCAAATCGGCATAGCATTATAGCTTACTACGTCGGCGCTTGCGCCCGGGGCGAGATTACGGATACGAGATTACGGTTTACGTTACAGAAGTCCTCGGACTCGGAGGCTGATTATAGTCGGGGGCCTAGAGAGCCCAAGATGCATACCCGGGGGCGTGGAGGTGCTAAGTAGTTAGTAGGCAAAGGCAGAGTGATTTACTTTTGGATGTTTTTGGCCGGAGTAAGATATATGATTGTGTGTTAGTTGGCACCTTCCCGGCAGCCCATGAGGCTGTAGTATGCAGGTCCTTGTATGTTATATATGTATATACATGATATCTATTAGGTGATAGACAAGCGAGGTCGCCATGACAGAAAGGTATGATTCTACCTTACCTTGATGCAGATAAGCTTATTTGAATCACGCCAGTGCGACGATTTCGGAATACTTTACACTTTTCAGAATTTACTAGCATTGTTGTTTATATTTAGATTATGTTAGTTTGCTTTCATACTCGGTACCGGTGAGTAACGATGCCCGTTTAGTATTTGCATTACTTACTGCGAGTACATGACCCGAGGAACGACCCTCGTGATCCCTAGCGTAGCGAGTCATCAGCTCCTGTCATCCAGATTTAAATTCGATGGTTTATATCATTTCTTTTTGTTGCTTATAGTACGGAGTAATTCGGTATACCATCCCGACCATCTTATGTTATTCTTAGAGAGGCTTGCAGATTATGTATATATCTCTGTGGTTAGATGTGCCGTCGTGTGGGGCCGTACGTGTGTTTAGTTGTTTATGTTGGCTGTGTGAGGCCTTATCCAGTTAGTAATGGTGACCTTGACAGTCGCATAGTAATTTAGCATTTGTTATATTGATTTAGAAATAACTAGTCGGCATGGTGGCCTTTTCGGCCTGCATAGGTTCCGTATATTAAAGAGATTACGGTTGGGTTTCTTCATTGTTGTACATGTGGCTATAGGCCTAGCCGGCCGGGGGGCTGTATTCTGACCGCTATATAGCTGATTCAAGTGAATCGGGAAGTTAGAAACCAGCCAGGCACCAAATGCTTAGGCTCGATAATCCTACTTGATTCCCGGAGTCCTAATAGGGCACCGGAGTTCCAGTCATACCCCCCAAAGCGGGACGCCAATAAACTTGGTATCGGGCGAGTCATATCCAGAGGGGGAAGTCGCAAGCCGTATAGTAGAGTCTTGTCTATGGATGTAGTGTGCACCACATACTATAGACGGGAGAGGCACCAGGTATGATAGGATGGTTACTCTTTGTTCTCATTCAGTCGTGCTATAGAGCGATACCGTATAGGGTTGAGTCCTAAAATACATCATACTCTTTGAATCTGAGATACAAGTCGGATCGCGTATCCTATCACGGGCGAGAAGATCGGATATAGCAACGGGAGAGGGCACCGGCCAGTTACAGGTAACTACAGCGTGTGGGGAGGTACCGGGGACCTCCCAATGTGATACCTTGCTCCCGGTACCATCCCGGTATATGTCGATAGCATGAGTGATCGAAGAATAGCGTATAAATGAGTTGATTTTATTTGTTAAATATATAGATCGATTAAGATGATAGACAATATTAGATTATCGGATAGGTGTGAGAAAGAGAGGAAATAGGATTCCCACCTCCATCCTTCCCGGATGTGGTACGGTTCCATGTTTTTTTCGGCTGCGGTAAGTTCCTGCCTCTTAGTTTTAATTCGATTATAGCAAAGGACATAAAGTTGAGCGATGTTGCCCAAATGCTTGATGATGAAGATGGATTGGTTGATTCCGAAAGTGTTAGAAGGAATTAAGGTCCCTATGATTCGTGAGTTGTGCCAGTTCTCAAGGTAATAAGTCAAAAGCAGTAAGACTGCTAGCTTACTCGAGGCGGGTGTAAAGGCACATCGATGATGAATTCCCGGTAATAGTTAAGTTCGAGTCGAGAGAAAAAATGACCCACCATAAACGCAGCTAAGCGGTAGGATATATCTGCAAGATAATAGTTATGATTTCGGTTGTGATACCGAAGGTAGGGAGGTCATGTGAATCATATGGGTCTGATTGCAAGCCTGAAGTATAGTGGGACTTGACTAGTAACCCTTGTCTTTTCCAATGTAAGGCGGTACCTTGAACCCCAGGAGGCTCGGCTTAAGCAAGATAAAGGAGGAAAGCGAGGAATACTAGGTTTTGAGGAGAAATTAGATTCACCTCCAGATTGATAGAATATCGTGTATGAAGGACTAAGCCTCAATTGTGATTCTTGTGTAAGATTGTGGTTTAGAATCTTTGCGGTATACCTACGGAGAAGTTAAGAGACGCCAACACGGAAGACTCTAATCTAGTGCCGGCACGGAGATAAGGCCCGGAGCAGTCGTGGGCTCTCAATATAATGCCAAGTAAGACCACAAGGTTCGGATGTTGACCCGATGTTGTAAGAGTGGTGGAATTTCAAACAGCGAGACCATAACTAAAGTGCATATGTTTGTTGCTTCGAGAATGGGATGAAAATCAATGAAATGATACGAGAAGGGCAGGAGATATCATTAGGCTGTAGAAACTGATATATCATGTACGATGTAAAAATTCAGTAAAGCATGTGGAGATTGCAACTACAAAATTCGGTATATATTGTACGTAGTTGTTGATACATATATGTCTAGATAATAGATATCTTTGTTAGTAGCTGCCAATAGGGGGTTACAATCACCTGATTACGGTTAGTTGCTAGGAGTATATACGGATCATTATCGCGAGGACCCCTCGCCAAAAAAGGGGCAGGTTAAGTGTGATTCACGTATGAGGCCATAGGAACTCTCTAAGTTTTCAGTTTATTGAGTTAATGGACTTATATGCTTGTTGAGATCTAGACGAGCTTACAGAATTAATGCTTTGACTCAGGTGGTTAGGTGATAAGGCGCGGTTAGTAGGTCTAGGCCGGTGCAGAAGCAGCCTGTATTGTAGGAAAGCATCCCTAAAGACCGGTAACGTTATCGCCTATGTCAGAACCGAAATAACAATGGCTAAGCTACTCCAGAGATTAGCAACATCGCAGAGTCTCCGGTATGTTAAGTGGTCGTACATTGTTTCTCCCAGCTTTGTAGGTGAGAACCAGCCTTAGTCAACCTAGCTGTTATCATGCAGAGAACACCACCTTAGAGTCGGCTAGCCGTCTCGCGTCAGGGAACAAAACCGTGAGTACCCCAAGGGGAGTCCACATGTTAATTTAGTGACGGACTAGTACCTCATTTTCAGTTCTCGTAAGATATTCGGGTGGAGTCCTAGCGAGAGGCCGATCTTTATAGAATTGCTTATAAGACCAAGAATTTCCCCAACAGCGAGTATAGATCAGTGGATACGAACCAAACATAAGGAATTGATAGTACTCTGACTAAGCCTGGTGTTTGCTAAGACAAGGAAATTGGTAGGTTCCCTATGAAGATTCGGGGAGCGATCGTGTGGGAGTAAGCCCCGGCTAAGCCCAGCTCTACGGTTGTTCAATTGAAGAATAGAGCAGTTAAGTGTCCACAACTTTTCAATTATGAATGAGCTACGAGATGTCGAGTAGGACATTTTAGAGCATTAGACTATGACATTCGGGTCCTTGACCCGGCCATTCGGTTATTCAGCCGGATATTAGAGATCATGATCACTATCAGGATCCTCTGATTAGATATATGCACATGGTGTGCGGACAGTCATCTGAATTATCCCAGCGGTGAGTGGCATTAGCATGGGCCATAAGGCGAGATAAGCTTTAGCTATACAGAGTGATTACTTGTCAGTTTCTCGGTATGATAAATTAGTATGATCGTCAATTACATGCCAGATTTCTCTAAAGGTGAATCTCTGGATGAATTTAGTAGTCTTTGGTCACATTTTGTCGGAGGTTGGTATACGAGATAGATACACAGAAAATAGAAAGCGGTGAAAACATGGCCCAGACCTACCCTCCCAACCAAAGGCACGCGATTTCCTGCGTTTAGCCGGGTACTACAGAAGGTGTATGGAAGGATTTTCCACTTTGCGGCACCTCGACTAAACTGACGTAGGAAACAGCAAGGTTCCAGTATACTGAAGCATGCGACGATTTTCAGGTAACCGAGAATGGATGTTGAGATATAAAGATCGCCTTTGCGCGTTTCGGACGTTGCAAGACTTCGCGATAGATTATGGGCAAGATACACTATGCTCGTGATTCCCTCCATCTAGGTTCGACTAAAATGTACCATGATATGAAAGAAATCTACCGGTAGCTAGGAATGAAGAAGGGAATAGCGAGGTCGTAGCTCGGTGTCTAAACGCCCTTAAGTAAAGGCTGAACACCAGAAAGCAGGCGGATTGACTCAAGACATAGTTGTGCCTATTTGAAAGTAGAAAGCGGTAACTATGGATTTTGTACTTGAGATTTCAGCCGAGAGCGAAGATATGACTCGATTTGGATAATTGCTGACAAACTAATAAAAATCGGCCCATTTTACGCGATGGGGCTACTTTCTGCCGAAGATTATGCTTGAGCTGTATATCAGGGAAGTAGTCGGACTTTGCATAGTTTCCCAATGTCCATTATCTACGGGCGTAATATACGGCTAAGTTTTGGCGAGTCATTTTAGAAATTTGAGAGTCACGTAGATTAGCTGAGCACGCTTTTCATCCTTAGACGAGATGGCGGGCGAATGCACTATTCAAATGCCAGGATGTGTGTTACGAGCATGTGTTAGATTTTGGAGGGTATTTAGGATGAACGTCTACCGCTCATTGAGTTAATATAATACTTGAGTTACCATTCGGCTATTCAGATAGCGCCTTATGAACGTTGTATGGGCAGAAGTGTAGATCTCCGGCCGGTTGGTTTGAAGTAGGAGAATCGGCATTGATTGGGCCAGATATTATTCATCAGTCGGAAGAAAAGTAAAAACATCATAGAATACCTGCGTTTGCTTTCAGGCCGCTTCGAGAAATCGTATGCTATTTGTGGCGTGAAACTTGGAATTTAATGTGAATGACTGGGTATTCATAAGTCTCTCCAATGAAATTTGATGAGATTCGGCAAGAAGGCAAGCTCGGCCCGAGATTTGTTGGGCCTTATCGGATTCGCCGAAGGAATAGGCCAAGTATTTATACGAGTTGAACACCTCCGGAGGTGGGGTACATTCACCCAGGTTTTCCACGTGTCCATGCTGAGGAAGTATATAGGAGACCCCTCTAGAGTTGTCCCAGGATGTCCAGGTTACGGAAGAGTTGGCTTATGAAGAGGTTCAAGTAGCCACTGAGCGGGCAGATTCTTGAGGTTGAGAACTAAAGATATTATTTACGTCAAAGTATTGTAGATAACGGGAACCGAGAGGAGATGACTTGGGAAACGGAAGGAAGATATGAAAATTAAGTATCCTCAGCTTGTTCCAGACATCGGCTAAAGGTTACCGTTAGTATTGTTGTCTTATGGTGCCCTTTATTATGTAAATAAATGAAATAGGCGGCTTATGTAATGAATACTAGTGTTGTGTAGTACTGTATTGGACTTTCTACGTTTGAGGATTTTTGAGATAGTCCATATTACGGGGGAGACTTTGCGAAATTTTCTAAACTCACGTCAAATAAGTTGAAATTTTTGCAAGTAGAAGTTTGCATTCGAGGACGAATGTTCTTAAGGGGAGGATGTTACACCCGTAAATTCTTAACATGTAGATGGCCTATTCGCATGTTGGTTAAGAGTTTTTAGAATGCCATACGTGCGAGAAAAGAGGCTCGAGGAGATACCGAACAAAGCGCCCAAGTCGGCGCGTCGCAAGGCAATTAGGACTTATAAATCGCATTCATGCATTCGACGAATGCGGCAAAGTCCCAAGTATAAAAGCCCCACTTCGGTTTTTAATGATAGAAATTCATAATTTCGAGAGATTAAAACGAGAGAAAACAGTAGAGAACAGAGGGCACGAAGATTTCTTTAAAAATTTCATTCGTTTACGCTATTAAACGCGGTCCAAACTCCGAATTAATCTTGGGTAGTGAAGTATTAGTTTGTCGGGAGCATTCCTGCGGAGTTAGTTTCGTGAAATTCGGTCGGCAAATCTTCGTGCTACCGGGTTAAGGTAAGTAGAATTCCTCCAAATTAGTGTCAATATACTCCTAGCCCTAAAGTGAGTATTTCTCCCTTTTGGACTTACGAGAAATAGCGAGTTTTCGGCCGTTTTCGATAAGTCAAAGTTTGGGCTATATATATGTTAAAAAGTGATATTTTCTTCAGAATATTAATGTATTTAGTCCTAATTGGTATATATGGATGCAGTTGGGAGAAATGGCGGAATATTGACCGAATGCAGCTAGTTAGTAGGAAATCCAAAACAAAGGTATGTAAAGCCAGTTCCTTCGACAAGTTAGTAATCCTAAAGTATAGCAAATAGTGAACTCTAGAAGAAAGAATCAGTCAGAATTGAGTCCAGTATGAATCGAAAGCATGTTTTATGTTATTATGCTATATTCGAGAATAAAGGTCGGTAATCAGTGTCGAACCAATTGGAATAATATTTCAGATACGGTATAGCTCGTGTAAATCGGTTAATGCAGAAAAGAGTTCCAAATAAGAAGTCAGAATACAGATAGTATTTTCAGATCGAACATGCTTGCTATACGTGATTATTGTTTGTTGAGACTTGTTTGTGCTATGAGGCAACCCTTAGAGCTTTCCTTTCCGCCCCGGGATTATGGTGTGTGGAAACTCGCACCTTGAGAGGAGTGAGGATACGTCACTCCAAGGAGTGGCATGCCGGTCCATGATAGGACCGAAGATAGGATACAACATTCCACATATCAGGCTGATCGGCACTTAACATTATAGCTTACTCTATCGAGCGCTTGCGCCGGGGAGTACGGTCTGATCTGATTCTAGGTGATTTACGAGTTGAGTCCTCAGGACTCGGATACGATTATAGTCGAGGGCCCGAGGCCTAAGTTGCATACCCAGGGCGGTGGAAGTACTCGTAGTTAGTAGGCGAGTGGAGTGATTTACTTTTGGATGGTTTTGACCCCGGATGAGTATATAGATTGTGTGTTGGTTGCCACCTTGGAAATATGGGGCTTGGTATAGGTCTTGTATGTTATATATATGTATATACATGATATCTATTAGCGATAGACAAATTCGCCATGATGACAAGTATGATTCTACCTTACCTTCGGTATAGATAAGCTTATTTCAGATCACCGCCAGTGCGGACAGTTTCGAGATACTACGCTATTCGGAAATTACTTGCATTGTTGTTTATATTCAGTTATGTTCGGTTTGCTTCCCCTTACTGGTACCAATGTGCGACGCCCGTTTAGGGCTATTGCATTACTTGCCTGCAGGTACCGATAAACGTGGACCCCTCGTGATCCTAGCCGGCGAGTTATCGGCTCATTTGTCATCGGAGCTTTAATTTGTTTATTTTATTTCTTTGTTGTATAGTACGGGTAGGTCGGCGCTGTCCCGACCATCTTATCAGAGTATTCTTAGAGGCTTGCAGGCCATTTATATATCTCCTTTGTGGTTAGATGTGCCGGACGTGTGGGACCGTGCGTATGTTTAGTTGTTTATGTTGGCCGTGTGAGGTATATCCGATTAATGTAGTGGTGACCTTGCCGGTCACGTAAATAATTTAGCATTTGTTATATTGATTTAGAAATAACTAGTCAGCATGGTGGCCTTGTCGGCCGCATAGGTTCTCTTATAAGCAAGGGCCACGGTTATTGTTGTTGTACATGTGGCTATAGGCCTAGCCGGCCGAGGCTGTATTTACAGCCGCTATATAGCCTATTGATTCCGTGAATGTGGAGTTAGAGCCGGCCGGGCACCGGATATTGCCAAACTCGATAGTCTAGCGGTTCGGAGTCCTAATAGGGCACCCAGTGCAGTCATACCCCCAGGCGGGCGTGACATATATTATCGTTTAAGGATTTTTTTAGGAAAGGGTATACATACACCGGTATTCTATTTTTTTCAAGGATAAATAATTATTTAATATCGTTTTATACGTCTCCTTTAAATAAGTTTCTCTTTGCGAGGCAAATTAAGAATAAAAGAAGCAACAAATATTTTTTTTATCGATATTGAGTCAACACTAGGCTCAAAAAATAATTAGAATATGCCAATTACTGCTAAATGGGCTCAGGACTAATTGTTTAACAAACATGTTGAAATTTAGCCCAAAAATCACAACATTCATTTCTCTCCCAAAAGCTCAAGTACGAGGTATATATATTTACAAAAATTATTTTATAAGTTATTATATTATAATTATCATTATTTTCCATATACTATTATTTACACATGTATATTTATTTTTATATACTACCTACATCATTTACCCACCCTTATGCATACTTTTTAATTATTTTACATATTAATATCTATTTATAAATATTTACTCTCACATATCATATGTCCTACGCCTTATTTTTCACTAATATATACTAATTTCCACTTACCTATACCGCACATATATTTTTTACATATACACAAACACATAAATATGTATACATTATTTGTAACTCACATAGTTATACATATATATTTCATGTTACATATATTATTTTACACATACATGTAGATATTCATAATGCAGCGTATAGTTGTACATATATATTTCATCTCATCATATACTACATTTACTATTCTCTCATACGGACATATTTTTAATTATCATTAATCGTACATCAGTATCCATTTATAAACACTTACTTTCAAGTATCATATATCGTATACATGTCCATATTATTGTACTTGAACCCATGCACCTCATACTTTATTTTTCTCATGTATATGATCATATATGTTGCATATTTAGTATATTTATTTTACATATATAAACGTTGTTAGAATATTTACAACTCCCATGTTATATATTTCATCTCATATATATTATATATACACTATTTTACAACTTTACTTTATATATACAATTTTCACACTATATATTTTATATATTATAAGTGTATCGCTTTTGTGCACATACGTATATTATTTATATTTTCTACAGGCACCATTACATTTAACTATAAAGTCTTTTAAATTATTTTACTACATTGTTATTAATATATGCATGTCATGTATGTCCTCCCGTATATTCTATGTATATCATATGCATAATTTGTATACATTCGTTTTCAATTTCAAATTGTTATCTAATCATTTAAAACCCATTTTTATCACTTATTTTAACACCCTTTTAAGCATGTCATAATAGACCAATTAATTCCCTAGCATCTTAGACTAAATTTAAGAACTATGTTCGGATAGTCTTCGGGTGCCTAACACCTTCCCCTTGGAGTAACTAAACCCTTACCTAGAATCTCATTGATTTTGCGGACTAATAGAGTTAAGCATACGCAAGGCACATAGGTTTCTAATAAATTCTTAAGAATTAGGTGGCGACTCACGAACCCTTTTTTAACAAGGTAGAAGAACCAGATATTGCAAACATATTTTGACTAGTTCAAAATAAGGTTCAGCCAGGATAGAAAACTCTCTTTGGGGATAGACTTTGATTTTTGACCTTTGAATATTTAGTTTAAATAAATATTTGGGGATGTTTGTTTATTCTTGTTATTACTTGTTTTATATTATTTCTATACTTCTTGTTTATTTTCTATTACTTTATGATATTTATATTGTTTTGTTTGAAAGGACGCAATATAAATCCAAACTTGTATTCCTTATTTATTTAGAAAACACTATATTATTCTTGCTGTAAGCGGCATTCCGTCCATACTTCCTCTTTTTTGGAAAATTAAACACTTTCACACACTTGTACATGCGAGTTGTGCTTTGCACTTCTCTGAAATTCTTTCAAACACCATATTTAAAGGGTCGGTGCATACGTGGGGTGAGCGTATAGTTTACTACCGTATGACCACACGTGCCTTCCTATATAGAAAAACCTTGAGTCGAGTCTACCCAAATCTTAAAAGCTTAAGATAGAAGCGGTGACCATCTTTCATCTAGGTCATGCATGCATAAGCCTTAGGTGGTTTGACCTTGATGTCATTCCACAAATTTAGCAAACACCTTATGTCAAATGGGTTCCTGATCCAGAGACAATCACTCATGTTGTATGTAATGTGATAATGATAGAACATTGATCAAGAAAAATTTTGACCAAATTGAGTTTGACATTTGTTTTTTATTGTCTTTTAGGTTGCTAGAATGAAAATTTGCCAAGTTTTGTCAATATAAATATTTATCGTTGTTCCCCACAAACTAAAAAATGGTGGGAGGACATGAGGATGGAGCACAGGGTAGGGAATTCGGAGATGCTTGGATTTTCGGCTTCACTAATTTGTATCTCTCTAGATAGATATGGTTAAGGTATTGATCAATTTTGGGATCTGACGAGTTGTGTTTGGGTTCAAGATTTCAAGTTGATCCCCACGATGAAGAATTGGTGGATTTACCAATTTAAATATCAAGGAAAGTACGATTCTTCCTCATGACAATCTGAAAGAAAATTTTGCATTATCTTGAATTTGAAAAACAGCCTTAAGTTTGCATGTCTTGATAGTGAGTGGGTCTCTGCAGGTTACTTGTATGAACGGTTTGTATAAAGGCACGGGTATGAAGTTTTCTAAGGAATTCTCTTGCTTTCTGTTGGAAGTTAGACAGGAAGTCTTTCTCGCTTTTGCCATTGCTTTGCTAGGAATCCTGGATTTGTCCAAAAGGAGACATGGAAAGATAGATATGCATTAACTCTATAGTCCGACATTTTCCCAAGGGTTGGCACGCCAAGATTACATTAGTCGATGATCACAACAAAAATGTAGAGGCATTATCCAAATGTTCCTAGAGGAAGAAGAGTTTTTTGAAGGTTGCCCAATCTCCTCCTTCAAATTTGGTCGTGGAACACTTATACAAACATCACCTTATCAATTTATTATACTGTTGGGAAGACAGAACAGATCAAGATATCACCAAAGTGGTCAAGTTTGCAGCATCTCGATTGGTACGAGAATTGGTATACATACATAAAAACACTTCTTGGTAATCTCTAATTCAATGGAGGTATTCATGGTTAACTCTGTTGCTGTCATAAGGGAGCGTGGACTATATTACATCAAGCTCATTGGTTTGAAGGGTCTTCAACCATATGCTCCTATATAGTGTTAAATAATTTGGTGTCCTCAGTCATCCGCCCGCTCACACATGGGTAAATCAGGGTGAGTTTGGGGTAAACTTGGAGATTCCTAGAGAAAAGGAGTTGGTTCAAGCATAGAAAAATCTTATGACAATAAAAGTGCTTAACGAACAATCATAATACACTCCCGGTATTATATGTGGTTGTTGTTGAAGATTGTGAGATGTGAACCTTGGCCCTCAGGACGGATGCTTGATTTGAGGATTTGAGCGAAGCCAAGTAGGTGCGCAATCATCTGTTTAACAACCTCATCATCACACCTGAAATGTGGGCTAAAATCATCCCTAGATCTTTGGAGCACAACCACGGAGCATGAAGATTTGATCTAGCTACTAGGATTTCCCTTTTGTTGTTAAAATGTATTTTCCTTATGTTATCAGGTTTGAACGATATATTAGTTTAGATGCAATATTTCAATGAAGTTGTCACATTTGTTTAATTATCAACTCAAACTCAAATATTATCCATAATTAAAGCTTGGGTCATTATCATAATCTCATATATGTGGCATTTAGGCCTACCTTTGGTATAAAAAAAGTCCCATGCATACTAGGACTCACTATGACTATTCAATTTGTTTCTTGCTACATAACTTATTTTCTATGTGGTTTATTTGGTTTTTAGCATTATTATAGATATGACATTATTTTACTATTGAAGAATTATTACCAGAAACTTACTAATATTTTCTTCTTTTTATTAAAAAGGTTTTTTAATTATTTCCCCAAAGGTTAATTTGTGTTGACTATGAACTGGCGGATTATCCACACTTCACCAGATCAAAAACACGAGCATCCTCAACATATTTGATTAATTGCATCCGGTCATTTAGTTTGGGATTGTTACTATTCCGGCGACAAAGCCTGAGACTTCGGAAATGCAACCACTTCATGATGAACACATTGCTTATATAATGCAACAAATTGACAATATGCAAGTGAAATTGATTGACTTCGGAAACTCACCAATTTTCCATTGCTTTGAACACGCCACTTTAGAGCAGAGAAAACAAATGCAACTATCCCACCACCTTTTCCGGCGTGCTCGCCCGCTCCTCAACACTTTCACCAAAATCTTCATCACCTCAAACCAACAAAAATGTTGCCAACCCACCCATCAGCCTACAACAATCCAACTTGCAACAAGCTAACCCAAAACAGACCCAGCCCATTACCCTTCATTACTCTAGATATTCCTCAACGTCACTTGTTCAAACTACCCCATTCACCCAAAATCACCAAACAAACCAGCACATCACAAGCCTTACATTGCTATTCCTGGCACACAGTATGTGCCACCGGTGTATGTAGCGGCACACCTTTCACTACCCGATTCCAACCATGCCTCATCTAGAAGTCGATCCATATGAGGAGATGGAGAAGCGAGGACCTAAGGTAGATGAGAATATGTCAAGGAAGATTCATAATCTAAAAGGAAGCATTCAAAAAGCATCCAAGTCCATAAGGGATATGAAGGGATTGAGTATGAGCATCTATGTGTTCATCGATATCGAGTTGCACAGTATAAGGTGCCGAAATTTAATATGTTTGATGGAAAAGGAAATCTTTGTGCCCATTTGGTCATACTATGAGTAAAACTAGTTAGGTATGAGAGATGAGGCCATTAGAATGAAGCTTTTATAAGGAGCTTGAGGGAGAAGCCCTCGATTGTTATTCAAGCCAAGATCCCATAGAGATGGCGTGTTGGGGTGCGATGGTGCAAGAATTCATGGAGAAGGAGTTCAGATTTAACACTGAAGTCATCCCGGACGGGTTCTATTGATGAAGCTGGAAGAAAGTCGAAGGAATCTTTTAGAATATGCCATGTGATGGAGAGCAAAAGCCACAAAAATCCAACCTGCGATGGCGAGAAGGTAGGTGACCTCTCTCTCTGAGGAGAAAGGATGTGACGTACTATGAAAGGATGTTGAGCATGATGGGATAAAAGTTTTATGAAGTCGTTAGGATGGGAGATTTCTGAAGAAGGCAGTAAAACTGGAAGAATCACAAGTTTACTTCGACCTTGCAAGCGACAAGTAAGGCAATTCGATCAAATTCGAGTTGAGGGAGCAATTAAGAAGAAGAGGGACAGTGTCCTTTGTCATGACCATCCGGGAACGTAGGCTAAACTAGATGTTAACCTACCTAAACCTATTATCCCATTAGCCATTACCGTAACCAATACACTCAAGCTCCTCAACCGTACTACCAGCTTGTCCCTTATCTCGTTTACCACACCCAACCAGCATGTTATCCACCCCAATCATCTGCATATAGGAATCGTCACAATACCAACCTACCTATCAGCCTCAACCCAGTGCAACCACAAATTCATTCACCAAATGCACGTAGACTTTCGAGCTTTGAAAAAAGGCCCAGCAAAACCTATACACCCCTAGTCGAACCTTTGGCCCAACTATGTGAAAGGTTGAGAACCGCGGGGATACTCCAACCAATCCAAGGTAGTATTCCCAACCCCTTTCCGAGGATGTTATGTGAGACTAAGCATTGTGTGTATAACTGCGGAGTCTACGACATGATGCGAAAATTGCTTTGCTCTCAAAGACAAGATTGAGGCGTTGATCAAAGAAGGAGTCATTCAACTCAAAGGGGCTCCCCTAATATAAGCAACAACCCTCTACCAAATCATGACAATGCTAATGTGAACATGATCAACATTGATGAAGAATGTAGTTTGGAAGGACCATTGTGTCAGTCAAAAATGAGGAAAAGGTCGAATCAACAACCTTTGTTGCTCCCATAATTATAAGTGCGGTGAGGACCCCATTGAAGTGGAAGTTGTCAATCCCAAACCCAGGATCACCACGTCATTCGCTCAAGCACCTTCTTTTAACAGCAAGGTTGTCCCTTGGAATTACGAGACTAATGCAAAGAGTAAAAAAAAAAGGAAAAGGTGGTTGTATAAACTCTTTGTTGTAGGAATGAAAGTGCGGGTGGTGTTGCTTCGGAAGGAGGTATCACGAGAAGTATTAAGCAAGGAAAATAACCCAAAAAAGTTGTGACAGAGCCGAAGTAGGAGTTTTGAAAGAAAATGCTGAATAAGGAGTATTCTATTCTTAGACAATTGAAAACGCTGCCCAAATTTCCTTATTATCATTGTTGTTGATGAATTTCTCCACTCACGAAGTGCTTTTGTAAAGATGCTTGGGCTCATGTGCCATCGAGACCACTAGTGAGAGTTTCTTGGTATGGTTGGACAAATTCTAGAGGCCCACAAAGTCTCTTTTCATGATGATGAGTTGCACTTTGAAAGTTTAGGGAACAACAGAGCATTAGACATTGAGTCAAATGCGGGGATAAGTTCATTTCTAAAGTTTTGATTGATAGCGACTCAGCCGTTAATATATGTCCTTTCACTACACTTGACCTTCTTTGAATTGACATTGGGAAAGCTTCATTGAAAAGAAAGTCATGTGAAGATTAGAGGTTTTGATGAGACTCAAAGGGGAGTCATTGGAGAGGTTGACTTGGCATTGTAAATTGGACCCGTTGAGTTCATCATGAGTTTCGAGGTGTTGGGGCCCAGTGCCGGCTAGTTACAACTTGCTATTAGGAAGGCCACGGATCCACATGACTGGTGTAGTCCCTTCTACCTTGCATCGGACCTTAAAATTTGTGGAATAATCATGAAGTTGTGGTTCATGAAGTGCAACTTAATTTCAATCTACCCCAACAACTCAGTTCTTGTTATTGAAAGTGTAGGAAAGTTGGATGGATCCTTTTATCATACTAAGGAAGTGTGTGATACTCGAGATGAAAGAGTAAAATTGCCACGTGTGCTTATGATGGTGGCACAAGGAATTATTGAAGAACGATTTTGAGCCTGGTCAGGCCTTAGGTGAACCTGGGATGGAACAAACGGGCGATTCGGTTACGATCGAAGTATACTTTCGGTCTCGGATGTGACCTACTCCTAAAGAAGTCTTATTGGCTAGTCTCAAAAGGAAAGGTGACATTCTCTTGCCGAAGCCTATCTAAATCGCTGGACCAATCATTTTCCAAGACATTTGTTTCCCAAGTGTTAGATATGAAGTTGATGAAGATAACCTTGTGGAAGGACTCAAGAACCTATTTAACTGCTTGAGAGGAAAGTTGAATGCAATATGATTACGAAGGATTCGCGAACCCCACCATATGGATCTTGAGCCAGAGATGCTTTGAATAATTGGACTTGTAATCCATCCCCGGTTCTCCAAGAGTCTTGGTAGATGGTGTATTAATATTTCGTGAAATACCACGATTCAAAATTGAGGCCTGAATCGTGTTCATGAATTTGATGTGTTTTGCCTCCACCTTTTGAAAGCTCTAATGCCAAATCGAACTATGCTTTTTTTGTTTGTAATTTCAAATTATTTATTTTAATTATTTTTCTCTTTAACTTTTGATGAACAAATTAATAAAATTGCCGATACGGTGAATGTGACATGTATTGGAACAAGTGAACAAATTCTAAATGACAATAAAGAGTTTGAAGAGTATGAAGAATACATGCAACCTGAAGAGTTGACTAAGAAGATCTAACATTTCGAGAATAAATCAATACCAAACTTGGATGAAATAGAGGCAATAAATCTGGGAGATTCGGGTAGTGAGAGAAAATAAGAATCCGTGTCCATCTAACCCCATCCCAAAAGAAAGAGATACTTGATATTTTAAGACAATATGTGTATGTGTTTGCATGGTCTTATGATGATATGCCAGGTCTAAGCATGGACATCATTTCGCATAAGTTGCCAATTGATCCATCTCTTATCATCCCATGAAACTAAAGCCAAGAAGAAAATTCAAGTTGTACTTGAGTTTGAAAATTAAGGAAGAAGTATCCAAAATTTGATCAAATGTCATCAGTCACAGTATCCTACTTGGATAGCCAATATCGATGCAAGTACCAAAGAAAATGAAAAAATTAGAGTATGTGTTGATTATCAGGATCTCAACAAGGCTAGCCCGAAGGACGATTTCCCTCTCCCGAACATTCAAATACTTATTGATGTGTGTGAAGCATGATTACGATCATTTATTGATTTCTTCTCGGAGCTATCACGGATCTTGATGGGCCCAGAAAAAGATGCCGAGAAAACAATATTCATCACCTTGAGGAGTATACTGTTATTGAGTGATGCCTTTGGACTCAAGGAAATCCAGGTTCCCACTTACATGAGCTATGACTACTATTTTTGTGACATGATCCATAAAGAGATTGAACTTTATGTGGAAGATGTCATCATCAAGTCACGAAAGAGTTCAAATCATTTGGTGGATTTGAAGAAGTTCTTTGAAAGATTTAGGCGATACAGTCTGAAGTTAAATCCTGCAAAGTGTGCATTTGGTGTCCATGCGGGAAAGCTGTTGGTTTCATTATCAGTAGGAAGGGAATAGAATTGGAGCCCTTAGAAGATGAGGCTATTCAAGACCTGCCTAATTCCAAAAGAAGTCGAAAAGGACAGTTATGATTTTCATGGTCATCTTAACTATATCAATCGGTTCATAGCACAATCAACAGTGATTTGGTAGACTGATATTTAAGTTGTTGAAGAAGATCTGCTACCGGATGGACGGAAGATTGCCAACGAGCTTTTGAAATGTCAAAGATTATTTGTCTAATCTCTGCTGTCTTGGTTCCTCTAGAACCCGGAAAGACCATTATTTCTATACTTGTTTGTAATGGACAATGCATTTGGGTGCCCAATATTTAGGACAACATGATGAAACCGGGAAGAAATATAAAGCCATATACTACTTGAGCAAAGTTCACCTTATAGGCTCGGTACACTTTGTTGGAACGCACCTGTTATGCCTTGACTTGGTCACACAAAAGATGAGACACTACCTATCTGCATACACCACTTATCTCATCTCAAGGATGGATCCTCAAGTACATCTTTTCAGAAGCTGATGCCTCTTTAGGAAGCTACAAAAATGGAAAATCTTGCAAAGTGAGTTTGACATAATATATGTTACACAAAAGGCCATCAAAGGACAAGCGTTAGCTGATCATCTTGCTGAAAACCCTGTGGATGAAGACTACAAGCCTCTTAAAACTTTATTTCAAAATAAAGAGGCCCTATTTATCGGAGATGATATTTGAAGAATATCGGGTGGAGAATGTTTTTGATAGGGTGAAGAAAACTTCAAAGGAGTTGGTGTTAGGCAGAGTATTGATTTGAGAATCGGGCCAACATTACCCGATCTCTGCAAAGCTCAAATTTCCTTGCACCAATAACATGGAAGAATACGAGGCTTGTATTCTCGTACTTAGACTGGCTATTGATATGAACATACAAGAATTATTGGTCGTAGGTGATTCATACCCTATTTCATCGGGTGCAAAGGTGAATGGACCACTAGGAATGTGAAGATCCTTCCATACCTGCATTGCGTGAAGGAGTTGTGTAAGAAATTTGTCGAGATAGAATTCAAACATGTCCCAAGAGATCAAAACGAGTTTGAGAATGCTTTGGAAACCCTATCTTCTATGATTCAACACCGCAAAAGAAATTATATTAACCTATCCAAGGTGAATGTGTAGGATCAACCGACCTATTATTTTCATGTATACGAAAAGACGGATGAAGAGCAGGTACTATGACATTAAGGTATCTCAAGGTAGGAGACTATCCATAAGGTGTAACCAGTATTTAGAAGAGAACAGGAGGTTAGCAAAATCATTTTCCTAAATGGAGAAATTCTCTATAGAAGGACTCCCGATTTAGGATAATTAAGGTGTTGATGCCAAAGGAAACACATGAATGGATTCACTCTGTGGCTAAGAAAGATTCTATAGGCCTTGGATACTTTTGGATGACAATGGAAACAGACTACATTCTCTTTGTGCAAAAATGTCATCGATGTCAAATTCATGGAGATTTGATTCGGGTTCCGCCAAAAGCGAACTCAATATGACAATTCTCTTGGTTTTTGCAACAGGATGAATGTCATTGGTCTATTGAACTGCCCATCTAATGGACATGTTTATTTTGGTAGGTATTAACTATTTCAAAAAGTGGGTAAAACTGTCTTTTTACAGTTGGTGATAAAAAAAGGAAGGTGGTAGCAAATTTTGTTCACAATAACATCATTTGCCGATTTGAATCCTTTTTGAGACAATTGTGACAAATCGCAGGCTAATCTTAATAGCGGTTTGATGCATGAGATATATGAGGATTTTAAGGTCACTTACCGCAATTCTACTCCTTACCGATCTGGATAGATAGAGTAGTTGAGGCGGAGTAATAAGAATATCAAAAAGAATATGCAGAAGATGATTGAAAATTATAATCATTGCCACGAGAGACTATCATTTTCCCTCCTTGTATATTGTACCACGATTAGGACTTCAACTAGGCGCTCCTATCTTTTGGTCTACGGAATAGAAGTAGTCTTACCAGCAGAAATAGAGATACCATACTTGAGGGTATCCAGAAGGCGAGTTGGTGATCTTTGAATGGGTGCAAAACGATGAAGAATGAATGCAATTTGCCACGATCAGCTTTATCAAATAGAATGTCGAGCTTTCAACAAGAAGGTAAGATTGAGACAATTCAAACGAGGTAATTTGTATTGAAGCGCATATTCCCGAATCAAGACGAGACTATTGGAAAGTTTGCATAGCGGCAACGGCAATACATTCAGCTGGTATTGACTGAGGAGCACTAGTTATAGCAGAAATGGATAGCGAAGTGTGGCCGAGGGCCATTGATGTACCATGATTTTATGACTTTTTCGACGCTTAAAATTAGAAAATATTTTAATCTTTCGGGTATGTTTATATAGATATAATGTATTTTTGTTGAGTGTTGCGGGAAAATAGGTTCGGACGGTGAAATGGGCATAACGGAGTCTAAAATGGGCTAAGTGTGATTTATCGGCAAGGTAATGAGTCCTTGTTCCACTTTGGATGACTCGTTCCTTGGGCCGTTAGGAGAAGAGAAGAGTTTGAAGGCACAACACCCCGAGGCTAGAAATAGTGAGTGAACACAGTTAACATCATGACTCACCATGTCGTGAGTCGTTAGGAAGGTCGTGAGGGACTAGAAGTTGAAATTGATCAAAAGATGCGAGTCATAACGGAAGGATTAACGAGTTGTACGTATGACTTCACGACTTCGTCGGGAGCACACTCTTCAAGTAAAGCTCATAAGTTAAGCATCATGGGATAAGTTTCATGATGGAAGCAGCAACAGTCGTCATGAGACTAAACGACTCATCGTGAACAGGCGGGAGCAGTTGTCTAGAACCTTTGGATGTTTTAGGTCTCAGAAGTAATGAGAGACTTCACGACTCGTCAGTCACTTAATGAGTCGTTAGAGTGACACATCGTCTAGAGGAGATACTTGCGATCCACGAGCCATCCTAGTTTCCACGACTTGTTAGGACATCTAATGAGTAGATTTATCCTTTGCCGACCTACAGTCCTTGTTAAATTAGGAAAGAATTTATCTAGTGTCTATAAATACTTTATGTAGGTTTCTTTTTGTAGTGTATGCAATTTTTCATTTGTTACCATATTGCTCATAATTGTTGATCAACATTAAGTTTCAAGAAACAACTTTCATAATTTTGTTCTTGGGTCGGTGATTCAACTTTGGAGTATTAATCTTAGATTCTTGTTGATTTATTCAAGATGCGTGGTTTCTTCTATGAATTATTGTAAGTTGAAATTATAATTTAATAAAAGAAAAAATATAAAAAATTATAATTTTGAGCATGAGTAGCTAAATACATAACTAGAGGGTTGTGGGAACCATGAGTGAATTAACACACATAGGAAAAAATACTTAGTGAATCATGAGCGGGGTTTATGCATGCATTGTTTTCCCCGTTCATTTTAATTGCTTCTGCGGTTGTAAACGTTGGTTTGCCTTCTTCTTACCTCTTAGGATCAAGGGGGTAATGAATGGAAAAAGAGTTAACAACGGAGATTTGAGACTATCAACCTCATCTAATAGCTTGACCTTGTCAGGAAATATCTTATTTGATATCAGCGTAGGGTTAATTAAGTACATCTGCATACGAATCAATTTGCGTGATGATAATCATATAAGTAGAGATCAACCATTTAGGTGAAGTTAACTTACCGTGTGCATGCTAAACATCGGAATAGATCACTAGTATAAAATTTCTTGTGGTTATGAAGTCATGGGGAACACAATCCTAGTCAACTCACTCTTTGAATAAATCAATTTTAAATCAAGGATGTACTCATTACTCTCTACTATTTTCTATTATTTCTTGTTACAATTTACCCCATAGGAAATAAGTAAGTTAATAGTAGTAGCTAAACGCATTAAGCTGAGGTCCTCCCCATATTCCTCGTAGAGTTAGACCCCACAGTTTGGGTTCTATATTGAACATCGTGTCTTATATCTTGTACGAGGTGTAATTTAGGCGACATCAAATTTTGCGTCGTTCTTTGGGAATACGGCTTAGGCTTTTGTTAATTGTGTTTTCTTTGTTGTTGTTCCTTATTTTATTTTTATTTTCTTTGTTGTTTTTGCTTCTTTATAGGTCTCGAGGTTCGTGTATGCCCGATTACTAGGAGCCGAGAAAAATCTTGGTTCTAATTAATCACGAACATAATCGAACACCACTTGCGAAATTTAAGGAACATGGCCAACGCACATAGGCAAGAAATGAGTGGAAGAAGAAATAGCGGAATGTTGGCTGAGAACAAGCTCGTGCGAGATAGAGGCAACAATGCTTCTTTGAAGAGCAACATAAGTGCCGAAGTCGAGGCGAGCTAGAAGGAACAGAGGTCTAAACCCGGCAGAGGCACTGGTTCTTTGATGATGATGATGATGATATTGATGAGGTAGGTGCCCTTGGAGCTATTGTCCACCCCACACTGTTGGGGCAATGTTTGATATTACTAGTGCGATGATCCAATTGCTCAACATGAAGGGATTATTTGCGGTTCATACTTATTGATGATGCATATACTCACTTGACACATTTTGTCAGGTATTTGCAAAGAATACAAACAACCACAGGGTGTGTCGGGATGCAATAAAAAGCTGAGGTTATTTCCCTTTTTCCTAGGGAGTGAGCCAATGGTGTGGTTGGCAAAATTGCCAAATGATTCTATCACTACTTGAAGGGAGCCTAAAAGAGCTTTTATTGAGAGATTCTTTCACCTTCCAGAGCATTGCAGCTAAAGATGGAAATTTATAACTAGGCAGTTGAAATATGAAGCAGCTTCCCTTGAGACATGGTTGCGGTTCAACAAGCTAGAAAGGTGCCCAACCACGGGATCCCCGAGATGATACACGTAGGAAATATTTTATAGGTCTCTAAATTCTAATACTAAGGCGGTGGCGAATGCTATCTTTGGCGGAACATTCGCCCAGGTCATACATATGCTGAGGCTGCTGAGGACCTTGATAGGATAACGAAAACCAACCGCGCATGGCACACCAAAGTCGGAAGTTCCGGGCGATGCTTACGGTAGAGTATGTCTGCGGGTAAGAGAAGGAAGGATGAAGAGCGAGATCATGATATTGCTGAATCAAAACCACAATGGGCCTCCCTTGCTATACATATTATGGGATCCGGAACGGAAAAGGTGAATGGAGTGGGTTCCAGGCAAGGCCAGAAATGATAAGCGAGTCAAAGTCTGAGAGGAAGCCAATTATTTGAATGATCAAGGGCGGGTTTCCGAACCAATGCACAAGAGATTTAACCAAGACTCTTGGCACAAGGTTATGGGAACCAAGGTAAGAACTATTATAGAGACAATAATTACAACCGAGCCAATACAGTGTATGAGTAGAGCGAGGAGATAATGGCGGCCCGGAAAAAGTGGGAGGAGTACCAAAATGATAAGCAGTCTCTATGTTCCTCCAAGGAATCGTGAATCAGAGTCTAGCAGTTCAAGGGTGGAACATATGTTATTTAAGGTACTCAAGAAGATGGAGGCGATAGATGGCCATTTGTGACTCGCGGCGTATTTTGGTATAGACCAAAGGTAGAGTCATACGTCATTGCCATTAAGCGGATTGACTGACAACTTTGTCGGATGTTTGTTGCTATGAACCAAACCCCCATCTATATCTGAATGATCGGTCTCAACTCAGGAGGAAGAACTGGTAATAGACACAAAATCATCCATTCTGGCTCTATATTTGTTCGAATAAAATGCTTAGCCAATTCCACGCGTCGGGCGAGAGCTTGAAAGTGGATCATTCAGTGATGGGGTTTTCATAGAACAGAAGGCCTCGCCCAAGGAGTGGTAGATTTGGATGGAGTCTCTCTCCACCGAGCATGCTCTTGTAGACATGGAGACTAGACAACTGAAATTGTGGTTGAATAATGAAAAGGTGAAATTTAATGTATGCCCGATCCATGAAACGGCCAAACGACATGGGGGTGGTCTCAATGAATGATATTGTGAAGCTAAGATTCCAATCATGCCTATTGATGAGAGGTGAGTATTAAGGACTTAGCAACAGTGTTGATGAATGTTGGATCTGAAAGAGATCAATGGGGTGATGAAATCATTAATGCGATTGCAAGTAGCCAGGGGTCGTACACTTATGCTCGAAGATTGATCTTGATCGAAAAATCGTGTGACCCCACCGGCCAAACCATGTACATTAGGAGCCTCCAGTATTGGAGCTAAAAGGTGATCTATCTCACTTACGATATGTATTTATCGGGACGCGGAAAACACATTACCGGTCATGATCGCAGTTGACCGGTAGAATGGTAGGTGGAAGCTTTGGTCTACGATGCGAAGAGGTATATAAAGGCCATTGGGTGGACCATAGTAAATATTATTGGGATCCCATGTGGTATTTGCACATATAAAGTCAGCTTGGGCAGATTGTATTCCGAGCATTGAGTATCGGCCACCAGGTTGAATCCGCCTATGCAAGAAGTGGTCAAGAAGAAAATTATTAAGTGGTTGGATGCGGGGTGTGGTTTACCTATTGCTAACAGCAAATGGGTGAGCCCGGTTCGATGTGTACCCAGTAGGGAGGAATCACTATGGTCCCAAATGCTAATAATGAACTCATTCCACTGAGGCTGAGTCACAGGTTGGAGTATGCATGGACTATCAGGCTAAACCCTTTGGATGCGGAAAGATCATTTTCGATGCCATTCGTGGATCGGATGCTAGACCGACTTGAAGGGAGAGGATGGTATTTCTTTCTGTTGATGGTTATTCAGGGTACAATCAGATCTCTATAGCCCTCGAAGACTAAGAAAACCACTTTCACCTGCCCCTATAGGACATTTTCTTTCAAGAAGGTGTCGCTCGGGTTATGTAATGCGCTTTGCCACTTTCAGTGCTGCATGATGTCCATATTCTCTAACATGGTGGAGGAAACCATTGAAGTCTTTATGGATGATTTTTTGGTGGTGGTTGACTACTTTGATGATTGTTTGGCTGACTTGAGCAAGGTGTTGTAGCGGTGCTAAGAGACCAACTTGGTGTTTAATTGGGAAAAGTGTCATTTTATGGTCAAAGGGTATAGTTCTAGGCCACGGGATTTCTAGTAAAGGGAATTGAGGTGGGCGGAGAAAAGATTGATGTAATTGCTAATCTACCTCAATTTATGTTAAGGGTGTTCGAAGCTTTTTGGGTCACATGGAATTTTATCGGATATTTATCATACTTCTCAAGATTGCACATCCCTTGTGCAAGCTACTTGAAATAGGTGAGATTTTGTTTGAGTATGCTTTCTTAAAGGCGTTTGAATGCTTGAAGGAGATATTGACTATTGCCCGATCATAATGCTTTGGGGTCCTTACCGTTTGAGGTTATGTGCATCGCTAGTGGAGTGGCCACAGGAGATGTTTTGGACCAAAGGCATGAAAATATTTTTAATCCCATTTATTATGCTAGAAAGGCGCTTAATGCAGATCAGAAGAATTACACCGTGATGGAACAAGTTATTGCATTTGTGTATTTTTGCATTTGATAAGTTTCGGGCATACTTGCTTGGAAACTAAGGTGATAGTTCATACGAGATCATGCGGCCTGTGTTATTTGATGGCAAAGAAGGATGCCAAGCCACGGTTGATTAGATAGGTGGGACCATTTCGAGCGGTCCAAGTATTCACCTATGGTGTAATTGAGTTGGAAAATCATGAAGGCAAATAGTTCAAGGTGAATGGCCAGCAGGTGAAAGCACTATGCAGGGGAAGCGAAGAAACTAAACTGGTGGACCTTTGGGCTCACGGGTGAAGTATGAGTAACTTTGGGGACTTGAGTTGTGCCACGATTTGAATCGGACACTGCATGGAAGATAACCTATGGAGAGTATCTTGGTGAAATCCCGAGTAATCAAGATACTCTATTCGTCTTTGCGGCGTTAAATCGAGTGCTTCTTGGGAAGCAGCCCAAGTTATATTGTAATATCAGTATATTGTTTACGTGTGTTGATATGTTAGGTGATTAGGAGAAATCTAGAGCTGGAATAAAAATTATGAACCCTAGAGTCACGGTGCCAAAAGCACGGGGCCAGTCGTTACCTAACAGACGACTCGTCAAGACCGATCGTGGCCACTAAAGCGAGAAAACGATAAGATCCAGAAAGTCGGTGATAGGTGACTTAATGAATTGTGAGGTCACTCAATGATTCGTAAACTATCTCGTCCTGAAACAACTGAATGTCCACCAAGTACGAGACCCACGACTCAAGACACGACTCTTTAAAAGTAACACCACAAGTCGTTGCACGAGTTGTTAGGTCGAGTAAGTTTTCTCTATTGACTAATGTAACGGATAGCTTAGCAGTGTTGACCGCGAGAAACAACTCATTTCATGGGTCGTGGTGCATATGCATAAATTTGGATCACCCGACCCGGCCCACGTGCAATTGGGTAATTTGACTTCTTAAACATATAAACCCACGATTTTTCCCTAAGTTACCCAAATTTAAAATGCCTAATTCTCTAGAAATGGTTCCTCTCTCCTCATCAATTCACATCTCCAATTGCACACACACATACGCACTGACACAAGCATCGGTCAAACATCACCATCCACTTGTCACATTTGTGACCCACAAGCTGCTCAAATTCTTATCTTCTATTCTCTTGAACATCCCTTGAAATTGTAAGTATTGAAATTCTTCAATATTAACCCGGTCTCCTCATGCTTATGGCTATTTGTCATTAAATAAATTTGGTCCCAAACATTAAAACCCTAAGTTTCCATGAATTTAGTTGTCTAAAGTGATGAACACTGAAAATTTTTAACTAAAATGGCTTGTGTTGATGAATTTGTGGTAGAATTTTTAAATGATTGAGGTTGTAATTGTTTATTAAGCTTTAGTTGGCTTGGGTTTCATACCCACCGAGTCGGCGGGCATTGCGATCCGCAATTGCTTTGGTAAAGAAGCTTGGATTGTTTTGCCCACCTAAGTCACCAGAATAAAAGTGCATAACATGTGATACGGGAAGTACGATAAACCCAACCAAATTTGGAAGTCAAAATAAGTAGTAACTGGTTATGCGGTGATGACGCCTCATTAATGATTTGTGGACTTGCCTAACGAATCATTACATGATTCGTCACCATTGACTCACCTAAGTGATACTCGAAACCCTTGAGAACAAGTCATGTAACGAGTCGTTGTATCACTTAATGATTCGTGATGTGGCTAGTTACGAGTTGGGAGATAAATTGACCAAGTTTGAAGGCAACAACGAGTGACTTGACGACTCATCGCCACTAGTGACGAATCATTAGGTCAACTCGTTAAGGCTACTGGATAATATTGTATAAGGCGGCATTAGACATGAAGGGTAACTTCATGACTTGCTGCCACTAGTGACGACCCGTTAAGTCCCTCGTTATACACTATAACATACATCCTCTATGCACTTTTACATTCATAATTTTTTTATTCTAATGGTTATTCCATAGGTACAATGGCACCAAAAGGAAATCCCAAGAAAGGTCAATGAAGCAGGGGGTGAGGAGAAGGGCACGGCCCTCGACTCATGGTAGAGACGAACCATCATCCTCGGAAGAGTCGAGTGGCTTGGTTGAGGGTATGGATGATGAGAACAATAGAGGCGATCAACAAGGGCTAGGACTGAATTCCCTGTAATCTGACAGCCATGGTCGTATCTCAACTCCAATCGCAAGGCCCACCTGAGTCGGGAGGATAGAAATGATGGGGCCTCAGCCAGGAAGGATCGGGAGGCCTTTGCGGTGAGAATTGATGATGAGAATGCCAATGAATCCCATGCCCAACAGGATATTAAGTTTATCGTTGGATGAATTGCATTGCTAATATTGATCCTAAAAAAGACTGGTAGGTGCAGCTGGGCCAAGAACAGCCAACCATCGGACCTCTTAGACCGGCCTCGAGAGAATGGTGAAGAGGTGATGTGTTCGAGTATGAGGGATATACAATGGGACCTTACTCCCAATGATAAGGTATCAAGGAGCATCATGAAGAACCACGGTTGGTTATTACGGGGTTCAAATGCCTCCCATATATTCAAGCATTGTTGATAAGTACTGGTTTGGGTAGTTGAGTAAGCCATCGGCGATTTACAACCCACTAGTCGAGGAGAGTTTTATGCGGCATATGCGTACGCTAAAAAAAATAAGGACGTAGGAAAACTCCAATGGATATCTCTGAGTGCACTATCTCCCATGTTATATGGTCAGTATGAGCTTTCAAATGAACACGATCCGGGTTGATCATCAGCTAAGTGAGTTGTAAGAAAATCAAGACCAAAGTTGAGCCACGAGGACGAGAAAGAGGTAGTATACATGGCTGGCCCAAATCACAGACACTCGAGGAGGCCTTCAGTAGAATGGTTAAATGGACCGGAGGTACGGAGTTAGAAGGACACTGAACTTTCAGGCCAAACTGTGGTGGTCATTAGTGAACACCCAGGCTGGTATCAACCGGCAATGACAATGTCGTATCACGGATTGAGTTATTGGTAGCTATAGTATCATGGAGGGCTATACAATTAACTTCTCGAGGTATATAGCTAAGGAGATACGGATGACCGCCATGGACAGCACAGTATACCTTTTTCCATGCCTCATAGCTTGTCTTTGTAAGGAGTCACCAGGTCACGGGTTGCCATTTATAGATCAGAAAGTTGAGATGAGCAAGAATTACGAGACATTGGAGTTGAGTTGAGATGATACGAACTTTGGTTTCCAAGGCTAGAGTCAGGTGGCCATATCCACAGGGTCCACATTACTAGTTGAGGCACTGAGTGGAGGTCCTCAGAGTGATGCTTCACAATTCACAGAGATTGAGACAAAACCCCGTCGGCTACCCATGGGAAACTAGTAACGGTACCAGTGCCTTTGCGGCGGATGCACCGTGACCGCCAAGGTCCAAAATCATCTTCCCTTTGCACCGACAGTTTGGCCCAACAGTTACATCACTTCATTCCTCACCGGTAGACCTAGTCACAATCTTCCCAGGATCTTATCATCTACATGGCTAGGAGGCTAGCAGACAAAAACCAGCGAGCTCACACGACACTTCGGTGAAGTGCTAATGGAGCGAGTTAAGCTCACACAGGTAACGAAAGAAGTAAAAGGGCTTATCTAGGACATTTCATGATAGGTTGGACGCCTTCGAGAGGTGTATAGATGAGCTCCTTCCTCAGTTATAGGCACCTGAGGTGATCCGATTGTATGGAGGTGGTGACCCTCAAAGTTGAGTTGCGAAGCTAACAACACAACAAATACCTGTTATAAACACCGCCCTTTGCTCAATGCCGGAGGATGAGTGAGGAAGAGCTACCTACGGTATTTGATTTCATCACAGGAGCTTGTAGCTCGGGAAAAAGGGAAAAGACCTCTAGAAAAGGTGAGATAGTGTTAGAGTGGTAATCTGCTACAAGAGCGAAGGGAAGGAAGATATAGGCGGCACTTAAGTTTCTAGATGTAGAGGCTCAAGAGAGGTCGAGGTGATGTTGCTAGAGCTGCGTGGAGAGGTACGAGCTCTTGTTTTGTTCCGAGGAAGTGCGCAGTTATCCCGGTGCCACGGGGAGAGGAGATTGGGGGTTCATCTGCACCTTTCACCAACCAGGCCATAGGCGTGTAGGTCGCACAGGTATGTTCCTATTCCATGTTTCACTTTTTATATGCATTGAAGGCGTCGCATGTAAACGGTATGTTTAGGTTTTGTTTTTCCATTTTCTTGTCAATTGCAAGGAAAATAGGTGAACTTAGGGCAGTCAAATAAAATGGAAAATAATCTTACAAGTTGGTTATGATGAAACAAGTGAATGATACCCCTCCTAAATTTAATTTTGTTTGTTTGTGTGTGCTAAGTGTATGAAGCATGACCTTTGTGAATCTTTGCATGACATTATCTTTGTGAATGTGTTTACCATTGTGTGACTGTGTGACAGTTGGTAGTGATGATATTGTGTTGTGCATTATGTGGCGAGGTATTTAGTGTTAGTTCCACATTGTGTACACAATCTAGAATTTGCCCGGTTAGTCGTACCAAGGTTGTAAGATAGTTGATGAGGATATGATCATAGGCCATTGTTCGGGAATAGTCCAAATTGGCCAAAATTGTCGACCAAATGAGTATGAATATCCCTTGATCTCGAGTTTGAGACGAAATTAACCCTTTTTTGTTGTTTAGCCAAATTGCCTTCCTACTTTAATTGTAATGAATCTGTTTTGGCCCTAGTCCTCCTTGAACCTTGTGAACCTCAACTCGGGAAAATTGCCTAAGTTGAGCGTGGCTACTATAGGGGTGAATAAGAGGAGTAGGGAAAAAATGATCGAATTATGCAAATAAAAAGGCAGATGTGGTGTGCTTAGATATAAAAGAGAAATGAATGTATACCTGATGAGGAATTCATAAAATCTAAAAAAGAATAAAGAAGATAAAGTGAAAAGAATAGCCCGCACCCAGCAGTCTGAAAATGTAAGAAAACAAAGGAGAAAGGTAGAAGAGAGTGAAAAGAAGGTTAATTAGACCAATGTTAGTGTAGTGCCAAGGGTTGAGTCACTATGTTTCATATCTACCATACACATCCTGATCTATATTAAAAGCCTGAGAAAGTCCTATCGTGATCTGATGCAATTTCTAACCTACAGGGTATGAAAATAAGAGCAAGCCTATGATTTTATATCGTATTGTGAACTTCTTTGTGAGTGTGAGTGTACTTTACATAGTCACATTAAATTGTAGTGATTGAGAGTTGTGAATGAGTAGGACTTCTTTTAGTGAGGGCATATGGAAAATAACATCATGTGTTGATTATGCAGGTCAATATCATAGGATTGTGCGCATGGTTGCGGGTTGATGATGAAATGTCATTCTTTGATTCCTTGGTGTCATGGTGGAAAGCTTTGCACCAAGCACTGTGATTTGGTTTCTAATTATATAGGACGGGTTAGAAAGTTTGAGTTGATTATACTATGGGTTGTGACTGCCGTAGGCTCCCTAGATTTATTTTGGTTGAAGTGTTTGGTTAGTTTTGTTTTTATTATTTTTCTTGAGGACATGCAAAGTTCTAAGTTGAGGTGTTGATGTTCCATAATTTTACGGCACTTCTACTCTTAAAATTAGAAAATATTCTAATTAGGGATATGTTTATATAGATATAATGTGTTTTTATTGAGTGTTGTAGGGAAAAGCTAGAGTTGGGACAATGAAATGGGCATAACGAGTCTAAAATGGGCTAAGTGTGGACTGCCAGCAAAGTAACGGGTCATTGTGTCACTGGATGACTTGTTCCTTGAGCCGTTAGGAGAAGAAGAGTTTGAAGGAACAATACCTAGGCTGGAAACAATGGTGACCACGAGTTAACATCACGACTCGTCATGCAGCGACGAGTCGTTAGGAAGGTCATGAGGACGGGAAGTTGAAGTGATCAAAGACACAGGAGTTATAATGGAAGGATTAACGAGTTGTTGTATGACTTCACCACTCGTTGGGAACACTCATTAGGTAGCTCGGAATTTAAGCATCATGGGATAAGTGTTAGGACGGAGGGAGAAATGAGTCTTCATTAGAATCAACGACTCATTGCGAAAAGGTAGGAGTAGTCATCCAGAATATTGGAAGTTTTAGGGCTCAAAATCAACGAGACTTCCGCGACTCCTCCATTCACTTAACGATTCGTTAGGTCACCCGAAATCGTCGAGGGCTGCTTTACGATCACGAGCCGTCACTACTTTCCGCATTTCGTTAGGGCAGTCATTGTTAAATTAGGAAAGAAGTTTATCTAGTGTCACAAATAATTTATGTAGGTTTTTTTTCATTTATGTAATATTTGCGGTTGTTACCATATTGCTCGTAATTGTTGATCAACATTAAGGTTCAGAAACCTTTCATAATTTTTTTCTTGAATTGATAATTCAAAAAACTTTGGAGTATTAATCTTAGATTCTTGTTGATTTATTCAAGACGCATGGTTTCTTCTACGAATTATTGTAAATTGCAATTATGATTTCTTCTCTAATTTCTAATTATAATTGTTCAAACGCGAGTAGCTAATCCCATAACTAAGGTTGTAGGAACCATGATGAATTAACACACATAGGTAAAAATACTTAGTGAATCTTGAATGGAGTTTATGCATGTATTATTTTTTTCCTTTGTTTTAATTGCTTCTTAACGATTGAAAATGTTGGAATTTGTCTTCTTCTTACTCACTGGATAAATGGGGTAATGAATGGGAAAAGGTTAACAACGGAGATTTGAGGCTATCAACCCTCATCTAATAGTTTGACCTTGTCCGGAAATAGCTAATTTGATATCAAGGGTAAATGTTAATTAAGTATACATCCGCATACGGATCAAGTTGCGTGATGATAATCATCTAAGTAGGGGATCAATCATTTAGGTGAAGTTAACTTACTGATATTGCATACTAAACACCAGAATAGATTGCTAGTATAAAACGCCTTGTGATTATGAAGTCATGGGAAACACAATCCTAGTCAACTCACTCTTTGAATAAATCAATTTTAAATCAAGGATCTACTCATTACTCTCTACTATTTTCTATTATTTCTTGTTATAATTTACCCCATAGGAAATAAGTAAGCCAATGGTAATAGCAAAATGCATTAAGCGAGGTCCTCGCCATATTTCTCGTGGGATTCTACCCCAACCTCAGTTGGGTTCTATATTTGAACATCGACCGCTTTATATCTCATTACAAGATGTAATTTGGGTGACATCAACCATCAATGCAGATGTTGTCAAGAGATACTATGTCTAAGAGAGTTTATTTATTTTTTATTTATGCAAAGTTTTCTATGTATGAGAACTACGTTTAGAACCTGGCTTCCCAGTAGAATACGTAGGCAACCCACATTGGGTCAGTCTCTCTGTAATAGAATATCCAAGTATCATTCTTCATGTATTTTGAACTATGTTATGACCTAATTCCTTTGGCGGGATACAAAGGAAGCCTACATGAAGCCTCGTTCACATTATCCATTTTTTTGGTCCTCTTGGATACGTAGGAAACCCATGGAGGTTAGGCCCCTTAAACTAAGATTTTTGAGAAGTGTATTCAGGAAGCATGTCGGACTCATTTTATTCTGAGATATGTATACGGTGTATACAAGGATCATCTCCTTATGCTGCAATTGATTACACACCTCTTATAGCGAAACCTGGACAAATTTTCTGGGCATCATTGCGGGAATATATGAAGAGGCGTTAGAGAGTATATGACCAACTAACACATCGGACAAGAGAAGGATTTTGGACAAAGTATGTTCACTTCGCTTCACAAATATGTCATAGTATAAAAGTTCGGCAGAAAGATCTTTTGCATTGACGTCACTATGCATATTTAGAAATAACATGATTTTCAATAACAATTATCATTATTTTAATTAATTAATTAATTTATTTATTATTATTATTATTATTATTATTATTATATATTGTCCAAGACTTATAATAGGTGGAGGTTGCAAGTCCAAACAAAGAGGAAGCACGGCGTGTCAAGAGCTAGATCTTCAAAGTCAATGCGAATCAGCCTCCCATGAAACTTACAAATTTTCTTTGAGTACAGGATTTCTGGAACTGCAGAAGCTGAATAGTGAACTTAGCCTGACTTATGCGTCAAATGGTTTGAATTTCTTATAGTATTTAGGAGAAAATTATACCTCTTAGTTAACAATTTTTTTTAGAATCTATGACTTTGAAAATTTATAAGTTAACAACTTTAAATCTTTGAAAATATTTTTAAAAACCATTGATGCACAAACACTTCAAACGCACTACAAATCGCTTTCCAATTTCCTTCCAGTACTTTGCAAATGCACTTCACGTCTTTCAAATGCTAAAATACTCTGCAAATACACTTTGCACATACATTTCAATTTCTTTCAAATACTCTCTGATTGCACCACACCTATCTTTCAATTTCTTTCAAGCACCCTGCAATGCACCACACTTAGCTTTCAATCTCTTTAAATACTTTTCAATACATCACACCTGGCTTTCCAATTTACTTCAAAATGCCTTGCACTACTCTACATTTGCTTTCAAAATTGCTACGCATCTACCTTTACTTTGTCTTTAATTTCTTCAAATGCTCTACAATGCACCACACCTACCTTTCAATTTATTTAAAAAATGTTCTGCATTACTAACTGCGCATTGCTTTCAAATGCTCCATACCACGTTAAATATGGCATTCAATATCTTTCAAGCATTCACTGATAGCACTTTTAAATGACTCTACACAATTTCTCACAAATGCACTGCATTGGTGTATTCAAATGCTTACAATGCAACATGACTTTTAATTACTTTCAAGTACCTTTGCACAATTGCTTCAAAATATATTGCACAAGCATTTTGTAAGCGCATTATCTTTAAAAGCACCATAAGTCATTTGGCTCAAAAAGCCTCATCATCGTGAATTATTTGGTTTAAGGCCTCATTTCCATTGAGCATCGCCGAAAGGAATCATTATCATGAATCATCGGCCCTAAAACCTCATTTTGCATGCTTTTTCAAGAACATCATTTTATTAAATCATCCGACTTACAAAGCGAATTTTCATAAATTAGCACGAGAGGTGTCATTTTCATAGGGTATTACACGTCACTTTATATTTTATATATCATACATATAATACTAATTATTTTATCTAGCACATTCAGTTCTGCGAAGTTTCACCGCAACGTGGAACTACCTCTAACGTGATTGAGGCATTGTTTGGTGAGGAATATCAAACTCACAAGCCGAGTCAAAAAGGCCCGTGCTCCGACTCCAATTCTCATTTAGTCATCCGTATTTCATAAGTTTGGAGTGCATCAATACTCTTTTTCCTTGCATCTTTTTATAAAGTTCTTCACAAACTCGGGTATAATCTCCCACTTCTGAACTACATTTGGCTGATTCCAAGTCTCTTTTAGGGATATGTAGGTAGCTCAAGTTTGAGCACGACTGTACTCCTCTATTAGTTCCAAAACCTTCTTATCTCCAATCTGAGAACCTAGTGTCATCATAATTCTACATTGGGGCAAATTTTTGGAAGTCGGTCAATTTGCGATGACTTTCGCTCCTTGAACTACATATGACCTGACTTCTCATGGAACCCAAGATATGTAGGCAGCTCGAAATCGAGGCTCGACCATAATTTCTCAATGTTTAATTTATTTTTGCTAAAAAAGATGTTTCGGTGGTTGGCCAAATTGGCTACCCTCGTCAATATCTTCGCCCAAAGACTCTCCATCATCCTTAATCGAAGAGGAGCAAAAATTTTGTTAACACCCATTTTAGCTCTCCACATTTTGGTTAATTATTTTAAACTTCTGAAATTTTAAAATAAAGATAAAAACATTCAAATTATCAAAATATTTTGGATATTATATGTTATTTTTTATGATTTTTAAATATTTAAAATATAAAGAAATAATAAGAAAAAAAGAAAGAGGTGGGTTGTAATATTATTGTGTGTTATCATATATTTTTTAATATATATGTTATTATATTTTCCATGTTAGGTAAGTACTCTATAAGGTACGTAGTTTAAATTATCAATTTTAAATTGATTATAATTTAAATTCTAGTTGACCCATTTTGCAAATAAGCATTTATTTTTATTTAAGTTTAGAAGCTTAATAAATTACAAAATTGAAAAAATTCAAAAACACAATCAACAATTTTAACTTTTCTAAATATTTTTAATTTTAATAATTTAATTGATTTTAATTTTATCAAATTAAGGTTATTTTATTAAGGAAGAGGTTAAAATTAAAATGAATATGCTTTTATTTTAAATTGCAATCTAGCCACAATTTAAACAAGTAAAATTAGGTTTTTTCTCAATCATGCCATCTAATTTTAGTCAATCCATACGTGCCACGTATGCGCTACATGGATTGTACTTCTTCTTTTTGATCTCATCTGTCTATTATATATATATATATATATATATATATATATATATCAATTTTTATATAATTATTATTTATTTATTTTTATCTTCTTTTATTCCTAACCTTCCGATCATTAGATCGGACGGTCCAAATTATTTCTACCTAGTCCTGAGTCCGGATGACCCAACCCGAACCCACACCTAAACACTACCCAAAATCCTTTATCCTCCCTCTCCGTTCAAACACACACATATCTTTCTCTCATCTCACCCCAACGCAGACCACCGACACACCACCAAACTCACCGCCTCTCCACCCGTTGTTCTCTCTCACGGACCACCACCCCACCCTCTCGCGGCCAGACCGGCTGCGATGCCCCTCCTCTTCTTTCTCCCAAACCAGAGAACCCCATACTCGTTGAACCCTTTCACCTTCTCGTCTTCCCCCATTGCCAAAGACCTGAAAAATTCGCTCCCCTCGTCCTTTCTTCATTATTGGTGTGGAGCACAGGTTCCCTTGTTGAGTGCTACCCTTCCTTTTTTTCAAAATTTTTCATCATTTTCTTCTACGCACCACGCCTCAATTCCATCCAAGACTTGAAGATTCAAATTTGAATCCTCAAGGTCAGAAATTTTATTTTTTAGACCCTCAATCTCTCCTATAAAAGGAGGAGGCATTGAAGGGGAAAATCACTCGAAATTCACTGGGAAAAAACATCCAAAAACTGACTCAACTTCACTAGAAGAGCAGAGAAGCTCACAAACACACTACTGATTTTTAGCGCTTAATTCTTCTCTCATCTACTAACTTATCCCCACATTATTGTCTCTTTTCTGCTCGCACTTGGAGTTGGAAAAGCTAGCGTAGGACTCGACAAATCTCGCCTCAATCATTGCACTATATTAGGTAAAACTCTTGCTCCTTTCCGATTCGATTGTATTTCGTTTAGAATTATTAATCATGTCTGAGATTGAACTATTAGTTGATGAAAGCAGTTAAAAGAATGCGAATGATATTTTGCTAGGATTATAAATGATGAATTAGCTATGTATTTTCTATAGTTTATTGCCATACGATGGTGTTCGTTTTGATTCTTTATCAAGATTTAAATTGCTAAATGGACATAAGGAAGGGATTATGGAAAGATAATGAGCAATATGAGTTTCAAATTGGTATGGCTGGACATGACTATGCATTTCACTTTTGTCTTGCTTAATTCACACAATTCTTTAAGTCGTTCAAGTGTTTGCTCATGTTAATCGCCCAGCTCCAATATAATTATGTTTATAGAAAACTTGATAATAACTTATGATTGTGACTGCTTTTCTTCCATCTGAAAATCGGATCATGTTTGGAACCATACAACCTTATTTGTTTCTTTGAAAATAACAGTCGGTTAGAATTTTGGTCATTTACCTATCTGGGAAGTTCCTTATCTTCCACTAAGCTTTAGAAAATTTTCAGTTCTATCGAAAGTTATTTCCTTGCTTTAACTGCTATTTGACTATTTTTGAGAATCTTGAATTTAAACCTTCTTTTGAAGCTAATGAATAATAAATGTCTAAACAATAAGTCCAACTTGAGCTCATGAATTTTGTTCCTTCTTTTCCTATTAAGTATTTGATATTGTTTGAAGTTTTCCATCAATTTTTAACTATTTGAGTATGTTCGTATAGATTCATATTTAGCAGTAGGCGATTGAACACAATTATAGTTTTACTTTAAAGAGGCTATAAGCACTTTCTTTCATGTTGGTGATGTTTGGAATTGTATGTTCGACATCAATGTATGGCAATTTCGCCATGTGGGTTTCCATTTTGTCTGAATCTATCTAAATAACTCTCTTAGTGGATTAGGAAATTACATGTTAGACATTGGGAGGAATGGTAGAATAAGGTTGGTTTTGGAACTAAAAAAATAAATGAATATATTTGTTTGCTTTAGTCTCAGCATTTGGTTAGAGTTTGTTTCTCTTTTCACCCTCTTAAGTGTTGACATGAGTTCATATTTTAGGACAAGAAAGGTCAATACAAGAGGGAACTACTAAACGAATACAACTCTGCATGTTTCTTTTACTTGATTATGTTTATTTGGCCTTGTCAGTGAATTAGCTTCTTAAATACGTTAAACACTTAGTTATACTCGAATCGAGGAAAGAATAGCAATTAAAAACAAGGTCTTGAAGTGACTTTTTCTCTCTCCCATTTGAAGAGTTTGATGGTGTATGGAGGCATGAAGTCCTTCTCTAAATTGTTTTAATGATTTAAATGTATCTACCTAGGTTCATGAGTCTTTAATAAGTGTAGGCTAATTTTTCCATTTTTTTCTTTAATCTATGTTTAGTTGCGTGTAAATTAAAAAAAATGAAAGAAAAAAAATCATAGTAATAGTAGATGATGTAAAGACTACATTCCTTTAAAATAATTGTCCTATCTCCCTCTCAATTCATTTTTTCGAATTATATGTTTTAAATTTGTATTATACAAATGTCAAGATACTTAGCAAATGATGGTTGAAAGGATCTTTAGAGCGAGGTTTTTTTTTTTGGAATCAGCATGCTGTACCTTTCTTGAAATTTTATGGAAGACATAAAATTGTTAGTTAATTAAGTGATCCCATGTCTAAAGGGTAATTTTATTAGGAAAAAGGATAAATAATGTGCAATTGCCGCTCCTTCCTCGGGCTAGTGAGCTTTGTCGTTCTTCTTAAAAGAAGTTTGTGAATACGTGTTCTTGAATGATAAATGTTAATTTTAGATATGCAATGCATAAGCATGATTTCGATAGTTGGCTAAAGAGTCTTGATTCTCTCTATAGATTGTTCTGCCTATTTGTTTCTATCATGAGGTTGTGTATTACTTCAAGGGATTTTCTTTTACATGTTTCCCATGTTAATCTTTTCTTTTTTGCGTACCACTTAATTTTGCAGCCATTCTAACCTCCTTTTCTCTTTTCTTTTTCATGACCTCGCTTAGTGGAGTTCCCTATTTTAAAAACTCAATCTTGGCCCTTAGGCTAGCAACTATTAAGAATTTTCCACGACAGTTATTGAAGTCAAAATTAGGAGTTGGGCTCTTGAAGAGCCCAACACTTCTAATTTCCTTCCTTTTCACTACTTGCCTTTATATAGTATTGCCGATGTTGTTCACTTACTCTCTGCATGTTTGTGTGATTTTATGAATGGGCTCCATGTTTGAATTATTTTTTTCTTTTTTTAATAAGCATGTTCTAAAACACATTCGTTTCCTTATTGATTATTATATTATTGTTTAATGGTTTTTTTGAAGGTACATGTACACATGATATTCTGGCTCTTTTTCAAGGCTAAATAATTGTTTAATGTCCTTTTACACATATCCTTCAAATAAGTTTCTCTTTTCGGGCAAATTAAGAATAAAGCAACAAATAAATTATTTTAATCGATAATTAAGTCCAACACTAGGCTCAAAAAATAATTAGGGTTTTCCAATTCTTGCTCAATGGGTTCTGGGCCAATTTATTTTACCAACTATGTTACGAAATTTAGCCCCAAAATCTGGCCTATTTTAGCATTTCTCTCCCAAAAGCTCCAAAGTACGAGATATATATATTTTAAAAAATTATTTTATATGTTATTACATTATAATTATCATTATTTTTCTCCATATACTATTATTTACATATGTATATTTATTTTTATATACTACCTACATCATTTACCACCTTTTTATACTTTTAATTATTTTGCCCACATATTAACATCTATTTATAAATATTTACTCTCATATCATATGTCCTACGCCTTATTTTTCCTCATGTATACTAATTTCTCTTACTTATGCTCGCTGTGTTACACACATATATTTCATCTTACATATTATTTAACACATATACATGTAGATAATCGTAGCTCAACGTAATTGTACATATATCACTTTCATCCCATGTATATTTATTTTTATATACACTAAATTTACTATTCTATATACAGGCATATTTTTAATTATCATTAATCGTACATCAATATCCATCTATAAATACTATTTTCATGTTATCATATATGGGTTATATATGCATATTATTGTTACTTTAACACGCCTCATAATTTATTTTTCTCATGTATGTGGTCATATGTTGCATATTTAATATATATATATATATTATATATGTAAAAACGTTGATAGAATATTTACAACTCGCATAATATATATTTCATCTCATATATTACATATACACTATTTGTACAACTACTTATATATACTATTTTCTCACTATATATTTTATATATTATAAGCGTGTCGCTTTTGTGCACATACATATATTATTTATATTTTATACGAGCCTCGCATAATTTTAACTATTAAGCCTTTTAAAATTATTTTACTACATTATTTATTAATATATGCATCTCATGTATGTCACTTAGTATATTCTATGTATATCATATGTGTATTTTGTATATCTCATGTGTTTTTTCATTGTCAAATTATTTTCAAATCATTTTTAACCCATTTTTATCACTTATTTTGACACCCTTTTTATCATGTCATAATTGAATAAATTAATCCCAGCATATCTTAGACTAAATTTAAGAACTATCTTCGGATAGGGCCAGGGTGCCTAACACCTTCCCCTTGGAGTAACTAAGATCCTTGCTTAGAATCTCACCGGTTTAGCAGACTAATAGAGTTAAGATTTCCAAGGCACATAGGTTTCCTAATAATTCTCAAAATTGGTGGCAAACTCACAGAACCTTTTGTTAACAAGGTAGAAGAGAGTCGGATGTTGTAAACATAATTTGACTAGTTTACAAAATAGGCGTGACAGAACTAATATGCACTCATCTATAGAGTTATCATCTAAAGCATTATGGATAATAGTTCCAGAAGTTGTCTAAGTTTGCTTGAAAGTCATGGATACAAGTTATCTCTGAAAAGAACTCTGGACGATTAGTCTTGCGATAAATTTTGGCTTTCCATGGCCTTTCTAGAACCATCTGATATTCCTTTCCTCCTAGACATGGTATATGCAATTGCAAAGGACATTCTCAAGAAATCATCCTTGGCCTTCCTCCTTTGATCATTTGTAGTAGCTTACGGGTTGCTCATATTTTTCCGGCTGCAGTTTGTCTATGTATTCTCCTCCGTAGTATCTTGCCCTAAATTTCTGTAGCTATCTCATTCAAAGAATAAATTAGATATGCTATCGTTTAACTTTTGACATAAGTAAACATTGTAACTCAATGGTTTACCTCGATATTGATCTATCCCTCATATAGAGCCTACGGTAGATGGTAAGAGTGAGAATGAATGTCCACTTTGAGCCTTAATTATTATTGAATATCAACCTTCTCCGTGTACTTTATAGTGAGTACCCCTTTGTTCTTGGTACATCTTCTTGATATAAAATTTATTTATCTGAATGAACTGTTGCTTGTGTGAAGCCATCTTCCTCAATATATGATATGGCCTTTAGTATTTTCTAAAATGCCCATGATGTTTTACTTGGATTGAACTTCTTCAAGTGGTTTCCCTTTTATGGAGTAGTTGTGCACCCATCCGATCCATATCTTGTCCTTCTTATTGCGAAGATTCCAAGAGCTTTACATATAACAACTTTGTTCCACATAGTGATATCGATAAAGTTATTATGTCTTAGGTTTACAAAAAGTGTCACATGCTAATAAGGCTCTGTAGTTTACAACTTCTTTTCCTATTCACAGAAGCTTCTGCATATAGTATCAATGACTTCTGTATTTTCTTAGAACCAGACAAGACTTGGGACCGAAAGTTTGTATTGAGAACAAGGCGGATTTGATCAATTATACTCTTCCGGCATATGATAGGAATTTAGCAGTCCAGCTAGCAACTCCTTCAACCATTTTATCAATGAAAGGCTAAGATTACTTGATATAGACAATCTTTTAGAGCTCAATGGAAAACAAGGTATCTAAAGGGAGGTCCCCTTTAGTGAATCCCAAATTACTGGATGTACTCCCAAAGTAGATGGAGACTACTTATGGGGATTATCCACTAATCTTAAAGTTTTATAGAAGTCTTGAAAACATTGATCTATTAGTTTTACTAATGTTACCTCACCTTCACAAAATAAGGAGATCGCATGCAAAACCTAATTGTATCACTTCTAGTTTAGCATACCTCGGGTGATATTTTAAGTGTTGCATGCTTGTTATTTCTTTAAAATTCTTCATAAGTATTCCATTGCAATAATAAAGAGAAGGGAATAGGAGTCCTTTGTCGGAGACCTCTTTTGGATACAAAGAAATTGTTGATTTCCACTTATTAACACTGAGTACGAGACAATTGTGAGGTAGGCCAAAATTTGTTTGATGAATTTGGATGGCAAGCTCAGATTTACCATAATTTGCTCAAGATACACCCATTCTATCGAATCGTGTAGTCTTTTGCATGTCTATTTTTAACATGTATCTTGGTGATATTTCCTTCCGACCATAACCTTTGATCAATTCATAGATCAAGAGGATATTATCATGTATGAGTCTACCAAGGACAATGGCCACATATTATTATACCCCCAAAGCCCAAAGATTAGATCCGGGAGTTGAAACATATCAAATAGGATTTTTGCACTAGAGTCACGAATGGTTACATCACGTGACGAATGGTGACCACAAGTCATTAAGTGGCTCGTGGTGAGATATAGCTTGAGTTGGGGTATGGTTTTGATTTTACCTGGACACTGACCATGAGTCGTGAGTCGGCCCAGCTCGTTGAGTCGGTTGTAGTCGGGAATGAAAGTGCAGGTAGGAGGAATTAGGGCAATGCACCTAATGGGTGGAGTCACCAGGCTGTTGGTGCACACAAGTTGTGGTGTGCCCATAGTGACCAAGTGGTCATATTGGCAGTGAAGGCAGCAAGGGTGCCACGTGTGCCCCGTGGTGAACCCAGGTGGGTGTTGGCAGTGCAGGCAACAAAAAGGTGACCACGAGTCGAGGTCTCATAATGACGAATCGTTAGGCCTCCCATAAAAGTTCGCCCGAGGATATGGCCCGTTGTACTTAACGACAGGAGATGACGACACATTGCCCAGTGTGTAACGACTCGTCCAGTCCTCGTTGGGGTGGCAATCAATGCCCTACGAGTTTATTAAGGGATTTTTGTATCCACGTTAAGGCCTAACGGCGTTATTTTAAGCTATGAATAGTGTTTTAAGAGGGTAACTTCATTCTAAGTTATTCCTATTCATGCATAAAAGTGTAGAAGACTAGAGAGGGTAGTCAAGCTCAATCTCTTCCAAATTCTTCTCAATTTTTTCCTTGAGACAATGAGAGAAGTTGTGAATCGGATTCTCTTAGGTATGTAAGGTTATGAATGAGTGAATTTGTTCACACCCATTACCAATCCCTCTCTAATTCATGAAAATCTAAATGTTGATCCTGGTTTTACCCAATGCATAAATTTTCTAAGCTTCACCATGGGTATGAATCTAAGAGTATGTTTCTATTATTGAATTATGATTCATGGAAGTGTTTTACAATGCTTTCAATTATAAATCATGTTTTCAAGTTTTATAAATTATGATACCCATCCATGGAAGTTCATGAAAGATTGAGATCTATGATGTATGTTCAAGAGTGGCAGTGAGATATTTAAAAAAGATGAAAAAGTACGTTTCAAGTTATCCATGTTTATGATCGTAACGATGAATATAGTATTTTCAAACATGTTTAAGTATTGGACAAACCCATATGTTCAAGTATGATTTATAATTTTATATCAATTAGCTTACCATATGGTTTTGGAGTCGAACTCCCCAATTATGTTCAGCTTGTGGTATGGTTTGAGCCAAGGCTCTTCATGTATGATTTCATATTTTATATGTACATGATTGTTAAACATCACTAGAAGCGATGAGTGAAGCAGTTGAAAAATGATGGAAGCATATGCATGTTTTGGAGTAGTGTCTAGCACCGAGTAGGCTAAGGGTCAGTCAACCCTATGCCTCAGAACTACGACAAAAGGTATGATCAGGTTATTTGAGACCTCCTTTTAGATTTCCCCTTCCTCAAGGGCCTTGACAATCTCTATATCATGGTAAGCGTCCTTATGCAGCAAGACTTTGGGCAGCTACGCACTTAAGTGTGATAGCCGGGACCCGTAAATATCATGGTAATATCAATTATATGAGAGTCTCCATTGTTCCTTCATGATTTCAATATTGTGTTTATCATTCATGATGTGTGTGTGTGTGTGTGTGTGTGTGTGTATATATATATATGTTTTAAGCGGGTTTGACCCAATGTTCGGTTCTTATATGATTATGATTTCAGCTTTGGGTCATTTAGATTCAATTGTGATTTTCAGATCATGATTTAAGAAAATAGCATGCAGCCCTACTCTCAGATCTTATCTTGATTATGTTTCATATTATGCAAGTTTTAATGTTTTTACTTAAGCGGTTTGCTGCACATGCTGGTACATTCATCTTGTTGCATACTATATGTTGTATCATTTCATAATCTGAGGCTCCGATCTTCAAACTCAGCCCACGTCACCTAACCAGCTTCCGGTATCTAGTCTTAATTGGTAGATCCTCATATATCGAGGACCCTCCCTTATCAGTTGATTTCTTTACATTTTCAGTTTTAGGCTTAGAGAGTTAGTTGGATTCTTGTCCCATCAGCTCATCGGACGTAGAGACTTTTGAGACATAGATTGTATTCGGCTTTATACTCAGGTTTTATGTTCTGATGTTGTCATTTTGAATTCTCTATGTTTATTATTATTTATCTTCACTTTGTTAGTGAGTTAGATGTATGTTCATGCCGCGGTCGACTTGGAGTCTCTGCAGGACTCCTTATCCACTTGTCTCGTCGAGGGTCAGTGATTTAGGTCGCGACAATCTTGTGTGAGGCAATAGGTTTTAGTGTCATAGGATGTATCAAAGCCATGTTAAGTAAAGTTTTTTTCCTGGGTGTGAAGCGGCACTTATGAAGAAAGAGGCTATATGAGACATTGGAAATGTTCCTTCTTTCATGATCTATATCATGCGGTGAAATGTCTCTCTATCCTTCTAACTCGTTCTATACGTATTTGCATAATCATGGCTCAAGTAAAGTTAACGATAGAAGAAATGGAAATGGAAATGGCCACGAGGATGGCATTGGACCCGGGCACTACGAGGCCCCACCGGCCCATAGGCATCATGCAGCTGGTTGCCCACACTAAATTCAGTGCAGCCATTTAGATGCCCCTGCTGAAGCTTTGACGCCCAAGTCAATCGGCGGGCGTTAGCATATGTCCCTCGGAATGGGAATCCGTGGCAACACAAGTGAGATATTTCCCTGGATTAGCCCTCTAGAGTTTCTTGGGTTAAGGTGGACGCGGATTCCCACGAGTTTATCAATGTGATTCTAAAGATCTGCACCTAGGTCATGAGGTGATTGGAGAGGAGTGCGCCGACTTATCCTCTTATCATTTGAGGGTTGCGCATATACGGTTCAGTAATTGGAAGAATAATAAGAGGCAGTTTAGGAGCAGGCCCTATCGGTTAGGATAATTCACGTCCTTTTCTAGATCGGTTCTTCCCTCGTGAGATGAGGGAGTTGAAGGCTGACGCATTTGTGAATCTAAAACAAGGAAAGATGGCGATGGGGAATATGCCTAGAGTTCACTCATCTATCCAGTATGCACTAAGAAGCTCATGGACATTAGGCTCAGGTGACCCAGTTTGTTCATGAAATTGGCGAACCACCTGGACCCAATGGTGCGGGACTGCCATGCTCTATCGGATGGCGATTTTCCTCAAATGGTTTTATACTCCCGTGAGGATAGGCGGTGAATGCGAGGGGAAGAGAGAGGACAAAGAGGGCTGGATGACAGGTTATGAGTTCTCTCGGCCGGGAGCCCGGGGGCAGGCACGAGACGGTAGTCCCACCGAGAGATCTTCAACCCTAGCATCTTCATCCATGAAGTGCCTTCTATACCTAGGCACGACCCGGAGGACAGACATGGGGGCTCAGGGTCAAGCGGGCCGAAGTAGATTTCCAGTATTCGGTTTGCGATCGGTGTGGTCGGAGACACACCGGGTCGATGTTTGGCAGTCACAGTGCTTTCTTCAGGTGTAGTAGCTAGGACATGATGAGAGATTGTCCGGTGGCTAGACAAGGCCATGGTAAGGGCGAGGCTTGAAACTTCGATTCGAGCGCTCTACCAGCACGCCCATCTCGGCGGGCGTATCAACTGGGTGCGGGTGGCGGACAATGCAGAACAGATTTTATGCCTCAGCATCCCCGCCGAGCAGAGGTCTCTCCAGAAGTAGTCACCGGTATGTTACGAGTTTCCACCTTGATGTATATGCTTTGTTAGATCTAGGGGCTACTTTGTCTTTTCCTAACGCCCTATGTTACTAATGATTTAGTCAGCCCAAATCTGCTCAGAACCTTTCTCAGTCTCTACTATATTCGGTGATTCAGTTATAGCTAAATAGGTGTATAGAGATTGCCCGATGCAGTCGCTGAAAATCACCTCAACGAGATCTAGTTGAGTTAGCCATGACCGATTTTGATGTTATCCTCAGCATGGATTAGGCTATTTCATGTTATTCCTTAGTTAATTGTGACTAGACGATTATAATTCATATTTCCGGGTAGGCAGTCTTAGAAGTGGAAGGGTAGTCTAGTCGTGCTTGTAGGTCAATTTTTTTCCTACCTTAAGGCCAGAAAAGATGATCTCTAAGCATTGTGTATACCATCTAGTTAGGGTTAAGGATGCTACATCCGATACCCCGGCTATCCAGTCAGTTCCAGTAGTATGTGAGTATCTAGAAGTATTCCCAGATGATCTATCGAAAATCCCTCCCGAGCGGGAGATCGATTTTGGTATTGACCTTCTTCCCGATACGCAGCCTATATCTATTCCTCCTTATATAATGGCCCAGTCGAGTTAAAGGAGTTGAAGGAGTAGTTGAAGGACCTTTTAGACAAGGGATTCCTTAGACCGAGCAAATCCTTATGGGGTGCACCAGTTTTCTTTGTTCGAAATAAAGATGGTTCTCTTCGTATGTGTATTGATTATTGGAAGTTGAACAAGGTAACCATCAAGAATAGATATCCTCTCCCCATAATTGATGATTTGTTTGACCAACTTCAGGGTGCCAAGTGCTTTTCGAAGATAGATCTCAAATCCGGATACCATCAGCTCAAGGTTTGGGAGAGTGACAATCCGAAGACAGCCTTCAGGACTCGGTATATTCATTATGAGTTTGTAGTTATGTCTTTTGGACTAATGAATTCTCCATCAACTTTTATGAATTTGATGAACAGGGTGTTCAAGCCATACTTGAGTATGTTCGTGATCGTGTTTATCGATGACATCCTAATATACTCTCGGAGCAAAGAGGAGCATGTGCTCATTTGAGGGTGGTGCTACAGACTCTCAAGGGTCACCAATTATATGCTAAATTCAGTAAATGCAAATTTGGTTAAATTTAGTGGCATTTCTAGGTCATGTGGTGTCGAGTGAGGGTATAAAGGTGGACTCTCAGAAGATAGGAGCGATAAAGAATTGGCCCAGACTGGTGAATCCTTTAGATATCAGGAGCTTATTGGGTTTAGCTGGATACTATCGGAGATTTGTTAAGGGTTTTTCATCTATTGCAGTGCTATTGGCCAAATTGACCCAAAATAAAGTGAAGTTCCAATGGTCATAGGCTTATGAGAGGAGCTTTCAGGAGTTGAAGACTCGACATACCTCAGCATCGGTGTTAACTCTACCTGAGGGTACCGATGAGTTTTGTGGTGTATTGTGATGCTTCTATGATCGGCCTTGGTTGTGTGCTAATG